>JAPKLW010003800.1:0-35374 GCA_026898455.1 Plectranthus barbatus
CAAGATCACCAGAATGATCTACCAGTCGGATGTTACCAGCAGAATTCAAGATTCGCTCTCCCAGAGTCTTAGAGACAAAAAGAAGATTCGTCGAGGAATTAATTGACAGAGAATGACTTTAAGGAGGATACCTTAAAGTCTATCAGTTCAAGACACCAGTTCCAATTCCTCGTACTGACGAATAGTGTCGTTCTGACATAAAGAGATCAATGTCAGATAAAGTGAACAAAAGCATGGCACTTTCCGGAAATTCCTACCTGCCGCCGTCAGAAGGACATGCGAGGACAGAGACCTTTTCCGGATGTGTCCAAACAGCTAGAAGATTTGAATGGGATCCCGCGTCTATAAATACCTGGGATCCATCAACATTCAATACTCTTCACCTACCGAAAGACTGCAAATTTATTACGCTCAAGCAAGTAGAAGCAAAACACTTTCGAGGCCTTTCTAAAGGCTATCCGTGTGTTGATTTATCAAACACGAGACTTCAAGCTTCCAGCTTGTAAGTTACAGATCTCTTTGGTGTTCTTTCTCTTCTGAGGAAGTTCACAGCAGCTCTTGTGCCAGCCAGCACTTGAGTTATTACGGGCTTTTGCCGTATTGAGAAGATACGTTCTTGGGAGAACTTAACACCCAGTGAAGCTGTGGAGGTTGAAGTGACGTGCTCGCACTCCACCAGCTGATCAGAGTTGAAGAAGGAATCAAGACCGGGAGCGGTTGATCTAGCGAAGTGGTGGACAAGGGTCGCACCAGCTAGAGATAGATCGTAGGCAACTTATACCTGATTACTCTATAGTGAATTTCCAGTGCTACGACTGGAGAGTGGACGTAGATCAGTTGATCGAACCACTATAAATCCTTTGTCTTTTATCAGTTTTCTGCATTTCATACTGATTTAAAACCCAGCACCCAAGTGCTGGTGTATATCTGAAAACTGATATAACTGTGCAAACAAGGCTAAAAATATTCTAAGTCTTGAGATACCAGCTGACGAGCCAGTCGCCAGTCAGCTGAGTACGCAGAGTGCAAGTTGACTTACCAGCTGACAAGGTCCCAGTCAGCTGAGTAACCAGCAGAGTGCATGATGCAGTTTATCAAGTAAAAATTATCGAACACGAAGACTCAATTCGCCCGTTATTCAAGTAAAAGTCTGATTTTGAAACCTAATATCTAGATGCGATAAATTCCTTTGAATATCAAATTCCAACTATCTAACATGCAATTAACGACTAAAACAATTAAATAAACTTCAATTCGACTAAGTAAATTCCAAAGGAGAACGGTTGAGGAATATAGGATGGATTGGGAGTAGATTATGAATATGTTTGGACTTGTCACTCACACGACCCAGATTCAATAGATAGCATGGGTCGGTTCATCAAATTCTAGTTACAACCCTTAGTACCGGTGCAATAACCGTTGACTAATTGAAATCTCAACCTAAGTCTAGGTGTATTAATCTCAATTAACTCCCAAAAGCACATGAACTCATTGACCTAGATACCAATTCACCTATCTTCTAAGTGAAATAATACCTAATTATTATTGCAATCCCCTCTAATGCACAAACCTATCAAGTTAATTCATTGAGGCATACTTTCCAACACATGGTGATCAATCATGAAAGGAACACAAATCGAATCCACAATAATAATCAAAACCTTGAAAAACTTCAATAATCCAAATCCAAACAATATTCAAATCATCCCAATCACATCCAAATCCTCAACAATGAGTTTAGCTACTCATAATTCTAAATGAATTCATCAAAACCATAAAGTAGAACATAGAAGAGAAAGTAGAATAAAGAAGCTTAGGAATTAATGATGAATCTTCAATCTCGCTTCGAATCCTTCCTTCCACCTTCAATTTCAGCTTTTTTGGAAGTGAAAATCGCCTCTGATTATGCCTTAGTCTCTCTAGGGTTTTCAAAAGTCGAACCCTCCAAATGTGGAATCCTTTGGCCTTTTATAGGTGTGAAACCCGCAGCTTCAGACAGATCCATCCCGAACGGAATGTTGAAGAACAAAATATCATCCCGCTCGGGATGGATCGGGGTCAGAACCCATAGGTTCCGACCCGTCCCGAGCGGGACCACATGATTCCGAACGGGACGGCCTACGGCTTCTCACAAAACTCTCGAATTCACGCCATTTTGACGTATCCCGGACGGAAGATTGCGTCCCGACCATTGGTCCCGAACGGGACAGAATAGTCCCGCTCGGAATATGCTACGGCTATTCAACACTTAGCCCTTTTTCCAGCTCTTTCCATCACGAACGGGACCTAGTCATCCTGAGCGGGATTTGCTACGGCTCGTGCTCCCTTTTTAGCTCCAAAAATCGCATTTTTTTACCTTTTTCACATCCTGCACGCACAAATCAACTCCAAAACACCAAGTGAAGGAAAATCAAGAAAAGAAGAGATATGTGTGTGATTTGTGTGCCAAATTCTCACCAATTCATTCCATTTACATCTCGAAAATCATGCAAATTACACACATATCAGTGCAAGAAACGATTAACCATATTTTCCGCTGCTAAGTTATACCCTGATAATCCGGGACCAACAGCTGCACGGGCCGGAAATCGGGCTTCTCAGCCCGGAGGCTGCCCGCAAGTCTGAAAATTAGGGTTTGGTTGCAGTTTGGGCCAGAAACCCTAATTTGAAGCCCAGATGCTGTTAAATCAGTTCAAATCAGATTTCAAGTCCAACGGAGGCCCAGTTTGAAGATCTGTATTGGAATTAAATCTTGTAATAGTTAGATTTAATTTATTTTAGTTGTAATCGCATCTGAGGGGCCACAAGAATTTATTTGTTTATTTATTTATTCTCGTATAGATGTGATTTATTATGTGCGCACTAGTAAATAATAGGAAGCATGATTATTTTCTTTAATTATTTACTGTTATAAGCATGTTGCAATTTAATTTTTGAGCATGTCTTATGTGATTTATTTTATGTTTTAAATTATGTCTATAAATTCCGGAATCATATTAATTTATGATGGAATTTTGGGTGTGACATAATTTATGGGAACATAAAATAATGTGTGCGCATGAAACCTTTAGATTTAAAAATACTAATCTGGATTTTGGTTCTTTTCTAACCAAGATCATTAGACCTCCACAAATACGTCTTCTCATTGGAAGTGGGGCATCTCGAAGCGTAAACGTCTGCTTGGGCAGCTTGCGTTAGAGGTCCCTCACCAGTTCCAATGCGATGAGGTTTCCAAATAAAACACTTATTTTAAGATGAGAAGTGGGAGCCTCTGAGCAAACGTCTGCTGGGGCAGCTTGCATTGAGACAACTTTCACTGGTCTCTAAGATTAATCTAAGTGGGATAACAAAGGATGTAAAGGGCATGCGGTATGGGTCGAGTACGTATGCTAAATCGCCTTTTATCATCCGGAGTTAGGCTTGTGGTTACTTTGGCTTAGATGTTGCCTGGAGTATAACTCTTTTGAGAGGTCCCTGCTCCGGATAGGTGAACATGGTCTTAAGATCTCAAATATTAATTTCTTTTGCTTAAGATACCTGGCATGTTAAGAAATTAAAGGATCATTTTGGTCTGGTTGAGCGTTTGCTGTAAACGTCTGCTGGGGCAGCTTGCAGTGAATTAGCTTGGGCAATTGGAGGGAACAAATTGCATTGTTTTATCTAAAGGTTCAATGCATATTTGTTTCAATTGTTCGTAGTATGTGCTTACTTTAATTCACTTATTTGTTTTCAGATATGTCTATTATTGCATCGCTCATTAATTCAATCGTACACAATTCCTTGACTGATCTGAATTTTCCTGGATGGAAAAGTGACATTGTCAAGCTCTTGGATTCATTTGGACATTTGTTTGTTCTGCAAACTCCCTGTCCGAGTTCGCCGACTGATACATCTTCCGATGAGGAGCGTGCACAGTATCACATGTTGATGTGGTCGAATGGCATGGCTAGACAATATATCTTGGCTGGTATGTCAGATGCACTGCGTCCTCGTTATAGTGATGTATGGCTTGCGCGTAGCATTATGCGACGTCTTGACGTAGCGTATGGCGGACTCGATGGACATGCTAGATCCAGTCTTATCAAGCGTATTGTAAGACAAAAAATGGGTCAGAACTGTTCGGTACGTGAACATGTGGAATCACTCATCCAGCTCATAGATGAGTACACATTAATGGGTGGTCAAATTGACAATGATGTCAAAATTGACTTGATACTCAACACGTTACCGAAGTCATTTGATGACTTCAGAATCTCTGTTGAGAAAAACAAGAGTGAGTATACTGTTCACAGTCTGCTCAAGGATCTTGTATCAACAGAAGCTTCTTCAGTCTTTTCAGTGAGTCACTCTGATTTGCTTCCGAGTCGAAAGAGTGATGTTAAAGAAAAGAGGAATGAAGGAAGCAGTGGGAGTAGTCTTGCCTTATCAGTTCATTCCAGATCTCTTGCTAAAAGTTCTTCTAAAACGTGTCGTAACGACATGAAGAAGAAGAATGGTAAAGGAGAGAACAAAGGAAAGAAACATAACAAGAAGGACAAATGTTTTAAGTGTGGCAAGAAAGGTCACTGGAAAGTAAATTGTCCAAGTTTGATAACTAAGGGACAAGGTACGTCATCTTTTGCATTGTTTGTTGAAACATGTTTAGTATCGGTTTTCTACTCCTTAGTGGGTAGTGGTAACTGAGGTCACTAATCGTGTTTGCTACACTTTGCAGGGTATCAAGCTTAAAGCTTGAAGATGGCGGGATTACCATCTCCAAGATTGATGCTGGAAGTTGCTACTTCAGCTGATGGAGATTTTACTTTGAGTTTATGTTAAAACTCTGTTTTAATTCAAGTTTCTGAAGAGATGTTGTTTTGGTTTTGATAAACACATCTTTCATCTATTGTAATGGATTATCAGTTATTTGATAGAGTTTATCTATCACGGTTGAATAACAGTGTTTTCTATTATGGATGATTGTCTCTTCATTACTTGATTGCATAAACTATCAGTGTTCTAAGGTATAATTTAAAGAATTTCTATAGAGACAAGTTACATCAGTCTAAGTAGTTTTAAGTAGTTCATGGAATTATGGATCCAATCCAGGTATTCCTAAGAATGATACTTATGACAACTACTTAGAGGTATAAGATGGTAACTAGGCCTTTTAATAGGCGAATTATATCTCTATAAATTATTTCGTGTTTGCTCTGGTTTGCTGGTTTGAGTCTACTTCCGCAGTTGCCTTAACAGGCATTGATACTGTAATCACTTAAGATTTGGATATGTTTATCTAGTTCACTACAAGTCTTAGTCTATTGCTTTAATCAAGAGCGTTCAAGTCTAAGGTAGAGAATAAGTTAAACAAGACCGTAAAATAATTATGGTTCATTCATAATGGTATATCTTAAGTCAAGGGTTTTACAGTATCTGGCAGAGCAAAGGGATTGCATCCCAGTTAGCTACACCTATTATCCCTCGATTGGGATAGTGTAGGTAAAACGAAATAAGATTCTTTAAAAGTTTATAAGTTATGCCAGCTTTGCCAAATTTTCGTTTTTGGGAAGAGCACCAAAAGCAGTTGTGTATTTGCTTAAGCTAGTGTCTTCTAAATCAGTTCTAAATACCCTAGCAGACCTTGACTCTGTCAAAAGGGCAATGATGGGTAATTCGGCTATTAAGCTGATATAGGAAACTGATTGGCTGGAAGAAAGGTTTAAGCTAGTACTGCTTTGTGGGCTATTCCAGGTAAACGAAAAAGATGGTTGCATTGTATGTCCTAGATACAAGCAAATTGTATAGGATAAAACCATGAATCCAAATATGAGATTGTTCTCTAACGTTTTAGAGAAGACAATTCAAATCCATCAGGAAATACCCCGTGGCATATTGAGCATACCATGGAAGGTATGGTACCAATTGCACGGTCACCTGTGTAAGGTGGTAAACCACAAATTAATGCACCATTAACTCACAACATAAATGAGCATCGTTGCAGTGGTAGGTTGCCTTAACAGGCTTAGTGGTACTAGTTCGTGGAAACAGTCTCTGGACTTGTTCCCAGTTTAACGAACAACATCGTACTTATCCCTTAAAGCGCAATGAAGCTGTTAAGACAAACGATGCAATTTAATGACGTCAAGTCAAGGATTCAGAAATGAATCAGTAAATGTTATGGTTGTGTATCAGGATCAGTGATTGCCAAACAGCTTATTAGCTATAAGCAACTGATTGATATACAAGAAAAGTGCTCGAATGGTAACCTAGCATATTCGAACAAAATATCATCCCGCTCGGGATGGATCGGGGTCACAACCCATAGGTTCCGACCCGTCCCGAGCGGGACCACATGATTCTGAACGGGACGGCCTACGGCTTCTCACAAAACTCTCAAATTCACGCCATTTTGACGTATCCCGGACGGAAGATTGCGTCCCGAACATTGGTCCCGAACGGGACAGAATAGTCCCGCTCGGAATATGCTACGGCTATTCAACACTTAGCCCTTTTTCCAGCTCTTTCCATCACGAACGGGACCTAGTCGTCCCGAGCGGGATTTGCTACGGCTCGTGCTCCCTTTTTAGCTCCAAAAATCGCATTTTTTTACCTTTTTCACATCCTGCACGCACAAATCAACTCCAAAACACCAAGTGAAGGAAAATCAAGAAAAGAAGAGATATGTGTGTGATTTGTGTGCCAAATTCTCACCAATTCATTCCATTTACATCTCGAAAATCATGCAAATTACACACATATCAAACCCCCCAAACTTAAACCTTTGATTGTCCTCAATCAAGAAAACAAAAACTAGATTTTCATTCGTTTGGTGCAATGCTTCATAGCTCACCACTATCTATCGATGCATACTTCCATCTCACAAATTTTTCATTATCCACCATGTTTGGATTAATGCAAAGAACTCAACCTTACCGGCATGTGATTATATAAGGAGTAACACTCACACTCAACTGTATCCGGTAGTTCCAAAATGTAATAATCTCATCAGACAAGATTAATTATCATTACAACCCCATCGAACTACACAATCCACAACTCTTAACTACACTACAAAAGCAAGTGAAATAATTCAAAAACAACTAAAGCAGTTTGACTACATAACAAACAAATAAAGGATAAGGGTAAAAGAAATAACCGGCGGCCGTCCGTCCCACCCCCCCAAACTTAGTTCGAAGAAACTAAGTTTGAAGAGACGGAAAGGCGGCAATCACTGCGGGGCACCTCCGGGAGCATCAGGGTTGCGTCTGCGCCGCTGGTAGTATGATGGGAAATTATCAATCAGATCGTGGAGCTCCGTCTCGACTGCCGTCAGTCTGGTGTTCACCCCCGTGAACTGTTCCGCCATCCACGTCCTTTGAGTGTTCATGTCTTGTCTCAACCCGGTCATCTCCGTGCCCAGCCCGGTCATCCTCAAGTCCATGCTTGCCATCGAAGAAGCCATGCCCTGCATGGTCTGCAGCATCCCTTGCTGCCATGCACTACGCCCTCCAGATGAGGACGTCCCAGCCCCCGTGTCAAACCGTGGCGCCTCTTCTTCTGCGGACTCATCCCCTGCATTGTCTGGGGACTCATCACCGGCATCGTCTGAAGCATGAATATTGTCCTCGAAACTCCCATAAGTTCCATCCCGGCACTTTCGGAGCCACAGGGCTCTGTGCATTGGCGAGTCCAGCAACATGTTCGCCTCGGAGTTCGGAGCAATCAAGGTGGTCACAGCAATATTGGGCAGCTTTAACCAGGCTTCACCCACCACCTTATACAAAATGGTAGTCGGCGGTATGATGGATATGTGCCGGGCCGATGTGAGCACTGGGAGGTCCACCACGGATGGTGGCACCTCTGTTCCCCTTCTCGGAATCTGGAAATGGTCGAGGATCGGTGTGATCAGCCCCCCACAATAGATGTTAGGACGTGTGGGGGGTCGACTCCAGTTGTCCATGGCCACAGCAGCCATGGAGAAGGGTGCTCCCGCCAGCAAATAGTGGAGCAAGAAGAACTCCGAAATGATAACATTATTGCTCTCGTGGCGGCCGGTGACAGATGTGGCTACGCTCTTGTGAATGTAGCGCAGAACTGGGTTCCTGATAAGCGGGCCCTTAACCAGCTTCATTCTTATACTTCCCAGGATGGTCTCTCCAGAGAGCAACTGCCAGAAGTCCTTGGCATCGAAACCCTCCTCAGGGATATAATTTGCGTCCTCCGCGCACCCATAAATAGCATCCAATTCCTTGCGCTGCAAGGTATAGCTCCGACCATCCATCTTAAAGGTGAGGTGGCTTGGCAAGCTGCCGGTGCTCTTCCGCACAGATACGGAAGCTAAAAACTCCTTGGTTTGTTCCTCAAAAGCTGGCCACCTTTGGTTGAGCAGGGATGCCCATCCGATATTCTGCAATAGTGTCTCGACATCCGCTCGAATGCCCAGTGAAGCCATCGTTGTTGTGCAAGGGTATTTGGAACCGTGTACAACATGCTTGCGCAAGTCTTTGAGCCTCTTGTACTCGTCATCGGTGAAGTTAGCCGGGCGTCGGGGTGCCATACTCTCTACAAGAAATTCAATCAAGAGTTAAGGCAAATAATAGTCTAATCTCTTCAATCAACCCCCAACATCACAATACAAATTATGCAAAAAAGAAAAACTCCCAGCAAAATACACCACCTCAGACACAGAATTTCATTGCAAAAAATTTAGAACAATAAGTCCTTCGTAGTGCAACCACCTTCAAAGCTCTAATTTCTCAATTCCAGAAATAACGAAAAATATGCCCAGAAATTGAACAAAACATGTATAATAACCATGAAACCTCATTGAGACAATCTGTCGAACACCTAGCATGCATAGTTCAAAATCCCCCAATTCCTACTATATCCATCATCAAATCCAAATCCAACAAGCAAAATAATTCAACCATGCAAAGAAACAATAGAGAAACGTGATTAAGGGGAAGAAATTACCTTAGATTCGCCGGGAAATTGAAAGGAAAACGAAGGAATAGGGTTACCGTTCGTAAGGAGAGAAAGAGGGGTGAAAAATTATGATCCCGCGCGGCGCGGCTATATAAAGGACGCGATTGGTCCCGAGCGGGACATCCCTATCCCGCTCGGGACGGCTCGACCTGCCCCGGTTCCCTGCGTAGAATAGACCGGTCCCGAGCGGAACCGAATGATCCCGCTCGGGATTTGGTACGGTAATTCACAAAAACTTCAGCAACTTCATTCTGAGCCTCTCCCGCTCGGGTTACGTCAAAATCCGCACCAAGTTACGTGTCCCGAACGGGATGATGTGATCCCGCTCGGGATAATGTTTGGCCTCCTTTAATTGTTCAAATTTTGTTTATCCCGAACGGGACAACTTGGTCCCGCGCGGGATAGAGCACGGCCTACGCGCAATTTTTCCCAAAAATGAAGAAGTTTCCTCCTGCAACACTCCGAACAACTTCCAACAAACATTAGCCACTTAAGGTTCCCCCAAACGTAATACAATGCAAAACGAAATGAGAGTAAATGCATGCTAATCTAATACAAAACAAGATAAGCGAATTGAACTTGGGTTGCCTCCCAAGAAGCGCTGCGTTTAACGTCGGGAGCTCGACGAACTTACCCACTTACCATCATGCAAGTGAGATCTCATTCACAGTCCGTGGTGGCTCGAAAGTGTGAAATCTTTTGACCTGGTGCCCATTTACCTTGAAGAGGTGGCCATCTTCAGTTTCCAAGTTCAGAGTCCCGTTCTCGAATACTTCGTGTACCTTGTATGGTCCTGTCCAACGAGAGCGGAACTTACCCGGAAATAATTTTAAACGAGAATTGAAATAAAGAACGAAGTCACCTTTGTAGAAGTTCTTTACTCGAATCTGACGGTCATGGAATCGTTTTGCTCTCTCCTTGCACAACTTCGTGCTCTCATAGGCCTCATGTCTCCATTCCTCGAGCTCGTTCAGCTTCTGTATCCTCTCTCCTTGAGCTTTCAGGACATCAAGATGCAAAGTCTTAATTGCCCAGAACGCCTTATGTTCAACCTCAACTGGAAGGTGGCAAGACTTGCCGTAGACCAGTTGGTATGGAGACATGCCGATTGGTGTCTTGAAAGCTGTCCGGTAGGCCCAAAGGGCGTCATCTAATCTCTTACTCCAGTCCTTCCGGTTGACCACCGTCTTCTCCAACACTTGCTTGATCTCTCTATTAGCCAATTCAGCTTGTCCATTGGCTTGCGGATGATATGCAGTTGTCACTCTTTGTCGCACCCCGTATCTTGCCAGTAGTTTGTCCATGAGCTTGTTGCAGAAGTGACTGCCCCCATTCCTCACCAAGGCCCTGGGAATGCCGAATCGAGCAACTAAGGCCTGTAAAAACTTAAGCACAACTTGCGAGTCATTAGTAACTGTGGGTATGGCCTCAACCCATCGAGACACATAGTCCACAGCAAGGAGAATATATTTGAACCCGAATGAAGATGGAAAAGGACCCATAAAGTCTATGCCCCACACGTCGAATATATCGACTTCAATAAAGATTTTCTGTGGCATCTCATCCCTCCGAGTTATACTCCCCATTTTCTGACATCGCTCACAAGCTCTCACCATAGAAATACAATCCTTAAAGATTGAAGGCCAGTAAAAACCACAAGAGAGTACCTTCCTAGCGGTTCGGTTCGCACCGAAATGACCTCCGCTTACCGAATGGTGGCATTCCTCCATGATCTTCCTCCAATCGCTTTGATGGACACACCTGCGGATGATGCCGTCAGCACACCTGCGAAACAGGTACGGTTCTTCCCAGTAGTAGTATTTCGCCTCCTTTAGAAACTTCTTCCTCTGATAAGGCCCTGCATCCGGAGGTAGGATACCTGCAACCAAAAAATTGCAAAAATCCGCATACCACGGAACAGTAGAAGTAGTCACAGTCATAATCATCTCATCTGGAAAATCCTCCTTAATCAAACTAGCCTGATTGTCACCCTCGACCGGATTCTCTAACCTAGATAGATGGTCTGCAATCACATTTTCACAACCTTTTTTATCCCTAATCTCCATATCAAACTCTTGTAAAAGCAAAATCCATCTCAGCAGCCTAGGTTTCGAGTCAGTCTTAGCAAACAGATATCTAATCGCAGCATGATCAGTATACACAACAGACTTTGCTCCAATCAAATAAGGGCGAAATTTATCATAAGCATAGACAACCGCAAGCAACTCTTTCTCAGTCACAGTATAATTAATTTGAGCAGGATTCAATGTTTTGCTAGTATAGGCAATAACTCTAAAGATCTTATCTCTAACCTGGCCTAGAGCTACCCCCACAGCCGAGTCACTAGCATCACACATCAGAATAAAATCCTCCTCCCAGTCAGGAGTCACTAACACAGGAGCCGACACTAACGCTCTCTTCAATCTCTCAAAGGCCTTCACACACTCCTCACTGAAATCAAAGGCAATGTCTTTTTCTAATAAACTACACAAAGGCTTAGTTATCTTAGAAAAGTCTTGAATAAACCTCCTATAAAAGCCAGCGTGTCCTAAGAAACTCCTAACTCCTTTCACTGTCTTAGGTAAGGGAAGCTGTTCAATAGCTACAATCTTAGCCTTATCAACCTCTATTCCCCTACTTGACACCTTATGTCCTAACACAATGCCTTCTCTAACCATAAAGTGACATTTTTCCCAGTTTAGCACTAAGTTCGTTTCCTCACACCTTTGCAAAACAGTTTTCAGATTAACCAAACAATCATCAAAAGACAAGCCAAAAACAGAAAAATCGTCCATAAATACCTCCATAACATTTTCAATTAAACCATGAAATATGGACATCATGCACCTTTGAAAAGTGGCTGGCGCATTGCACAGCCCAAAGGGCATTCTTCTGTATGCGAAAATCCCGTAGGGACAAGTAAAGGCTGTCTTGTGTTGGTCTTCAGGAGCCACCATGATCTGATTATATCCAGAGTATCCGTCCAAGAAGCAGTAATGCGATTTTCCTGCAAGACGGTCAAGCATTTGATCAATAAAAGGTAAGGGAAAGTGATCCTTACGAGTTGCATTATTTAAAGCCCTGTAATCAATGCAGAAACGCCATCCAGTGGTTGGTCTCTCGATCACTTCTTCCCCTCCAGGCTTGATGACCTTCTCAAAACCTCCTTTCTTCGGAACCATGTGAGTTGGGCTTACCCACTCGCTGTCACTCGGGGCATAAATGATGTTGTTGTCCAACAATTTCAGCACCTCCTTCTTCACAACCTCTTGCATCCTCGGGTTCAGTCTTCTCTGAGGTTGTCTTTTTGGCTTGCTTCCTTCCTCCAAAATGATCTTGTGCATCACAATAGACGGGCTGATCCCCCTTATGTCGGAAACCTGCCACCCTATCGCGGTTCTGTGCATCCTTAGAACTCTCTTCAGCTTTTCAACTTCTGCTTCAGACAGTGCTGAATTCACGATCACTGGATACGTGTCCTTCTCTCCCAGGAAAACATATCTTAAGGTGTCTGGCAATTCTTTGAGCTCCACCGCAGGGGCTTCATTTTTTTTCTGTTCCTTCTTCAGCTTCGCTTCCAGTTCCTCTTCCTTGGTCCTCAACTCCAGAAATTTCACATCTTGCTTAGGCCTTACCTCCGGTGCCTTCTCCAATGCGTTCACCATCTCTAACAACTCATCACAAACTCCATACAACTCATCAAAGTCAAAGTTAGAGTGCAAAGAATCATGAATAACTTCCTCTAAAGCATCTTTCTTATCAGAATCAAAAGAAAATGGAAGAGATACTACCTCAACACTGTTGCACTCATCATACCTGTCCTCGTGCTTCTTCATCGCATCGGAAATCGAGAATGTCACCTTCTGGTCATTGAATCGAAAAGTCAATTCTCCATCTCTCACATCGATCAAAGCTCCTCCGGTCCGTAAGAATGGCCTCCCAAGAATCAAGGGCACATTCTTGTCTTCCTCCATATCCAGCACAACAAAATCTGCTGGAAAGATGAACTCTTTGACCTGCACCAACACATCCTCCACTATCCCCTTTGGCTGTGAAAGAGAGCGATCAGCCATTTGGAGAGTGATAGTGGTTGGTTTGATCTCTCCGATCTGCAATCTGTTGAAGATAGTTAGCAGCATCAGATTAATGCTCGCACCAGAGTCACATAGGGCATGACCGATCTCCAAGCCACCAATAACGTAAGGAATAGTGAAGCTCCCCGGATCTTGCCTCTTGATAGGCATCTTTTTCTGAATTACGGCGCTGCATTCCTCAAAGAGGTTCACTGTCTCAAACTCCCCAAATCTCTTTCGCTGAGTTACTGCTTCCTTCAGGAATTTAGCATACCCAGGAATATCCTGCAGAACTTCCACCAATGGCAAATTAATCTGAACCTTCTTCAGATGTTCCAGAAATCGTGCGAACTGCATGCTCATCTTATTCTTTGCCAATCTTTGAGGAAAGGGTATGTTGCATCCCTTGACAATTTCTCCAGAAGTGCTCCCCTTTTGTGTTTTGACTAGCTGGGGAGTCACTTCAGGTTCAACGTCCTCCTCTTCAGGACCCTTATCTTGGTGCTCCTGTCCATCATCACCCCCTGTGGGGTTACTGGGCCCATCATATGCTTTACCACTTCGGGTGGTAATGGCGCTGCAGTTCTTCTTTGGATTGGACTCAGTGTCGCTGGGAAACTGTCCCTGTTGGTGTTTCCCACTCACATGCTTGGCAATGGTAGAGATTTGATTCTGCATCTCTGTCAGTATGCTGTCATACTTATCAAATTTCTTCTCAAATTCCTCTTCCCTGGAACTCTGTCCTCTTCTGTCTTGCTGCCCATACTGCCTCCGCGGATTGTCACCCCCATTTCCTTGATTCGAGCTTTCACCTCTTTGCTCAAATCCGGGAGGTGGGTTCATGGCACTGTTCTGATTACCATACGACTGGTTCTGATGCCCATAAGCCTGGTTCTGATGCCCATAAGACTGGTTCTGAGGGTAACGAAAGTTGGAGTGATACTGAGGATTATCATTCTGATAGTACGGCCTTCGGTAGTTCCCATAATTTCCTCTGCCAATATAGTTCACATCATCTACTGGCTGGGCTTCCACCTGAGCTATTTCACCGTACTGATTCAGAATATGAGTTCCTCCTCTTGCGAAACTCCCCATCTGCTGCTGCTGCTGTTGAGTTCTATCCAAAAGAAGTAGATCCATCTTTGTTTCCATTGAGGCCATTTTTTTCTTCATCTCTTCCTGATCCTTAAATCGGCCACACTCTTCACAAGTTTGTATTCCCTTCTTTCCTTCGGCCATTTGAAACTGTTTTCAGCCAGCTTCTCTATGGCCTTAGTGGCCTCATCTTCCTCCATATCTAGAAAGTCTCCTCCAGCAATATTGTCCAGCCGCAACTGTGTCTCATTCTCCACTCCGGCATAAAATTGGCAGATAATTTGTGCATTAGACATCCCATGTTTTGGACATCTCCTTACGAGCTCGCGGAATCTATCCCATGCCATGTAGAGTGGCTCGTCATATTCTTGGCTGAATGCCTGAATTTCTGCTTTCCTTTTAAGCGTCAGGCCTGGCGGAAAATACTTCAGCAAAAACTTCTCTTTCAAATCTTCCCATGTGCGTATCTCCGCTTTACTCAGTCCTATCAACCAATCCTTGGCCTCGTCCGTCAGAGAGAAGGAAAATAGATACATTCTGATTTGTTCCTGGGGGACTTGGTTGATCTTTATCATGTCTGCTACCTCCAGAAACTTTGTGATATGACTATTCGGATCTTCAGTAGGCCTCCCCCCGAACTGATTTCATTGAACCATTTGGGCGAGCTGCGGTTTGATCTCGAAATGAGTAGCGTCCGTTCGCACATTGAATCCCTCAGTAGATTCTCCTCTCTGGGGTCGGAACAGATTGTTGAGAGGATTTCTCCTCTCCTCTCTTCGCTCACGTCCGCCCTGATTGTTAACTTGGTTCCGGACTTCTTCCAGTTGCCTCTGTAGATCCTCAATCAACTGCCTGTCGTTCCCTGGAACCTCGTCACCCATATCTTCTTTCACGACAACCTGCTCTGCCTGTTCTTGTATTTTCTTTGCCCTGGCTCTTGTAATCATGCACAACCTGCACCAACAAGAACTTCAATTTAGAAACAATGAAATTAATCTAGACTACCAAGCTTTTAAATCACCTAATATCAAATAACGACCTACAATTTGAGTCCCCGGCAACGGCGCCAAAACTTGATGCAGTATTTTTTTATCAAGTAAAAATTATCGAACACGAAGACTCAATTCGCCCGTTATTCAAGTAAAAGTCTGATTTTGAAACCTAATATCTAGATGCGATAAATTCCTTTGAATATCAAATTCCAACTATCTAACATGCAATTAACGACAAAAACAATTAAATAAACTTCAATTCGACTAAGTAAATTCCAAAGGAGAACGGTTGAGGAATATAGGATGGATTGGGAGTAGATTATGAATATGTTTGGACTTGTCACTCACACGACCCAGATTCAATAGATAGCATGGGTCGGTTCATCAAATTCTAGTTACAACCCTTAGTACCGGTGCAATAACCGTTGACTAATTGAAATCTCAACCTAAGTCTAGGTGTATTAATCTCAATTAACTCCCAAAAGCACATGAACTCATTGACCTAGATACCAATTCACCTATCTTCTAAGTGAAATAATACCTAATTATTATTGCAATCCCCTCTAATGCACAACCTATCAAGTTAATTCATTGAGGCATACTTTCCAACACATGGTGATCAATCATGAAAGGAACACAAATCGAATCCACAATAATAATCAAAACCTTGAAAAACTTCAATAATCCAAATCCAAACAATATTCAAATCATCCCAATCACATCCAAATCCTCAACAATGAGTTTAGCTACTCATAATTCTAAATGAATTCATCAAAACCATAAAGTAGAACATAGAAGAGAAAGTAGAATAAAGAAGCTTAGGAATTAATGATGAATCTTCAATCTCGCTTCGAATCCTTCCTTCCACCTTCAATTTCAGCTTTTTTGGAAGTGAAAATCGCCTCTGATTATGCCTTAGTCTCTCTAGGGTTTTCAAAAGTCGAACCCTCCAAATGTGGAATCCTTTGGCCTTTTATAGGTGTGAAACCCGCAGCTTCAGACAGATCCATCCCGAACGGAATGTTGAAGAACAAAATATCATCCCGCTCGGGATGGATCGGGGTCAGAACCCATAGGTTCCGACCCGTCCCGAGCGGGACCACATGATTCCGAACGGGACGGCCTACGGCTTCTCACAAAACTCTCGAATTCACGCCATTTTGACGTATCCCGGATGGAAGATTGCGTCCCGAACATTGGTCCCGAACGGGACAGAATAGTCCCGCTCGGAATATGCTACGGCTATTCAACACTTAGCCCTTTTTCCAGCTCTTTCCATCACGAACGGGACCTAGTCGTCCCGAGCGGGATTTGCTACGGCTCGTGCTCCCTTTTTAGCTCCAAAAATCGCATTTTTTTACCTTTTTCACATCCTGCACGCACAAATCAACTCCAAAACACCAAGTGAAGGAAAATCAAGAAAAGAAGAGATATGTGTGTGATTTGTGTGCCAAATTCTCACCAATTCATTCCATTTACATCTCGAAAATCATGCAAATTACACACATATCAGTGCAAGAAACGATTAACCATATTTTCCGCTGCTAAGTTATACCCTGATAATCCGGGACCAACAGCTGCCCGGGCCGGAAATCGGGCTTCTCAGCCCGGAGGCTGCCCGCAAGTCTGAAAATTAGGGTTTGGTTGCAGTTTGGGCCAGAAACCCTAATTTGAAGCCCAGATGCTGTTAAATCAGTTCAAATCAGATTTCAAGTCCAACGGAGGCCCAGTTTGAAGATCTGTATTGGAATTAAATCTTGTAATAGTTAGATTTAATTTATTTTAGTTGTAATCGCATCTGAGGGGCCACAAGAATTTATTTGTTTATTTATTTATTCTCGTATAGATGTGATTTATTATGTGCGCACTAGTAAATAATAGGAAGCATGATTATTTTCTTTAATTATTTACTGTTATAAGCATGTTGCAATTTAATTTTTGAGCATGTCTAATGTGATTTATTTTATGTTTTAAATTATGTCTATAAATTCCGGAATCATATTAATTTATGATGGAATTTTGGGTGTGACATAATTTATGGGAACATAAAATAATGTGTGCGCATGAAACCTTTAGATTTAAAAATACTAATCTGGATTTTGGTTCTTTTCTAACCAAGATCATTAGACCTCCACAAATACGTCTTCTCATTGGAAGTGGGGCATCTCGAAGCGTAAACGTCTGCTTGGGCAGCTTGCGTTAGAGGTCCCTCACCAGTTCCAATGCGATGAGGTTTCCAAATAAAACACTTATTTTAAGATGAGAAGTGGGAGCCTCTGAGCAAACGTCTGCTGGGGCAGCTTGCATTGAGACAACTTTCACTGGTCTCTAAGATTAATCTAAGTGGGATAACAAAGGATGTAAAGGGCATGCGGTATGGGTCGAGTACGTATGCTAAATCGCCTTTTATCATCCGGAGTTAGGCTTGTGGTTACTTTGGCTTAGATGTTGCCTGGAGTATAACTCTTTTGAGAGGTCCCTGCTCCGGATAGGTGAACATGGTCTTAAGATCTCCAATATTAATTTCTTTTGCTTAAGATACCTGGCATGTTAAGAAATTAAAGGATCATTTTGGTCTGGTTGAGCGTTTGCTGTAAACGTCTGCTGGGGCAGCTTGCAGTGAATTAGCTTGGGCAATTGGAGGGAACAAATTGCATTGTTTTATCTAAAGGTTCAATGCATATTTGTTTCAATTGTTCGTAGTATGTGCTTACTTTAATTCACTTATTTGTTTTCAGATATGTCTATTATTGCATCGCTCATTAATTCAATCGTACACAATTCCTTGACTGATCTGAATTTTCCTGGATGGAAAAGTGACATTGTCAAGCTCTTGGATTCATTTGGACATTTGTTTGTTCTGCAAACTCCCTGTCCGAGTTCGCCGACTGATACATCTTCCGATGAGGAGCGTGCACAGTATCACATGTTGATGTGGTCGAATGGCATGGCTAGACAATATATCTTGGCTGGTATGTCAGATGCACTGCGTCCTCGTTATAGTGATGTATGGCTTGCGCGTAGCATTATGCGACGTCTTGACGTAGCGTATGGCGGACTCGATGGACATGCTAGATCCAGTCTTATCAAGCGTATTGTAAGACAGAAAATGGGTCAGAACTGTTCGGTACGTGAACATGTGGAATCACTCATACAGCTCATAGATGAGTACACATCAATGGGTGGTCAAATTGACAATGATGTCAAAATTGACTTGATACTCAACACGTTACCGAAGTCATTTGATGACTTCAGAATCTCTGTTGAGAAAAACAAGAGTGAGTATACTGTTCACAGTCTGCTCAAGGATCTTGTATCAACAGAAGCTTCTTCAGTCTTTTCTGTGAGTCACTCTGATTTGCTTCCGAGTCGAAAGAGTGATGTCAAAGAAAAGAGGAATGAAGGAAGCAGTGGGAGTAGTCTTGCCTTATCAGTTCATTTCAGATCTCTTGCTAAAAGTTCTTCTAAATCGCGTCGCAATGACATGAAGAAGAAGAATGGTAAAGTAGAGAACAAAGGAAAGAAAGATAACATGAAGGACAAATGTTTCAAGTGTGGCAAGAAAGGTCACTGGAAAGTAAATTGTCCAAGTTTGATAACTAAGGGACAAGGTACGTCATCTTTTGCATTGTTTGTTGAAACATGTTTAGTATCGGTTTTCTACTCCTTAGTGGGTAGTGGTAACTGAGGTCACTAATCGTGTTTGCTACACTTTGCAGGGTATCAAGCTTAAAGCTTGAAGATGGCGGGATTACCATCTCCAAGATTGATGCTGGAAGTTGCTACTTCAGCTGATGGAGATTTTACTTTGAGTTTATGTTAAAACTCTGTTTTAATTCAAGTTTCTGAAGAGATGTTGTTTTGGTTTTGATAAACACATCTTTCATCTATTGTAATGGATTATCAGTTATTTGATAGAGTTTATCTATCACGGTTGAATAACAGTGTTTTCTATTATGGATGATTGTCTCTTCATTACTTGATTGCATAAACTATCAGTGTTCTAAGGTATAATTTAAAGAATTTCTATAGAGACAAGTTACATCAGTCTAAGTAGTTTTAAGTAGTTCATGGAATTATGGATCCAATCCAGGTATTCCTAAGAATGATACTTATGACAACTACTTAGAGGTATAAGATGGTAACTAGGCCTTTTAATAGGCGAATTATATCTCTATAAATTATTTCGTGTTTGCTCTGGTTTGCTGGTTTGAGTCTACTTCCGCAGTTGCCTTAACAGGCATTGATACTGTAATCACTTAAGATTTGGATATGTTTATCTAGTTCACTACAAGTCTTAGTCTATTGCTTTAATCAAGAGCGTTCAAGTCTAAGGTAGAGAATAAGTTAAACAAGACCGTAAAATAATTATGGTTCATTCATAATGGTATATCTTAAGTCAAGGGTTTTACAGTATCTGGCAGAGCAAAGGGATTGCATCCCAGTTAGCTACACCTATTATCCCTCGATTGGGATAGTGTAGGTAAAACGAAATAAGATTCTTTAAAAGTTTATAAGTTATGCCAGCTTTGCCAAATTTTCGTTTTTGGGAAGAGCACCAAAAGCAGTTGTGTATTTGCTTAAGCTAGTGTCTTCTAAATCAGTTCTAAATACCCTAGCAGACCTTGACTCTGTCAAAAGGGCAATGATGGGTAATTCGGCTATTAAGCTGATATAGGAAACTGATTGGCTGGAAGAAAGGTTTAAGCTAGTACTGCTTTGTGGGCTATTCCAGGTAAACGAAAAAGATGGTTGCATTGTATGTCCTAGATACAAGCAAATTGTATAGGATAAAACCATGAATCCAACTATGAGATTGTTCTCTAACGTTTTAGAGAAGACAATTCAAATCCATCAGGAAATACCCCGTGGCATATTGAGCATACCATGGAAGGTATGGTACCAATTGCACGGTCACCTGTGTAAGGTGGTAAACCACAAATTAATGCACCATTAACTCACAACATAAATGAGCATCGTTGCAGTGGTAGGTTGCCTTAACAGGCTTAGTGGTACTAGTTCGTGGAAACAGTCTCTGGACTTGTTCCCAGTTTAACGAACAACATCGTACTTATCCCTTAAAGCGCAATGAAGCTGTTAAGACAAACGATGCAATTTAATGACGTCAAGTCAAGGATTCAGAAATGAATCAGTAAATGTTATGGTTGTGTATCAGGATCAGTGATTGCCAAACAGCTTATTAGCTATAAGCAACTGATTGATATACAAGAAAAGTGCTCGAATGGTAACCTAGCATATTCGAATGTCTAGGTTAGTGAGTAAGGTATGTTTCATAACAAGACCTTCTCACTGGTTGCAACTATTAAACCCATTCGAATTCTTTTAACCATAACAGCACATATGAATCCAAATATCTGGAAGATAGATGATATCATCCGTATTTTATAAACGGGTACCTTGATAAAAGGTGACGACATCTGTATGCAACAACCAGATAAAGTTATGTGCAAAGCATCATGTCTGGAAGCCAAGGTAGTTCAAGTATGAACTTAAAGGAGCTTCAAGGTCATGTAACAGACATTTTGATATTGTCTATCGAGAATGATAGTTTCATGTACCAGTTATGTGTCAGCGGAAGCGTGGTTTTCCTTGCACATTATGCAGATAGTATTTTCACATTCGGAAACAATGTGGGGATATTGTCAGGCATAAAGGATGGTTATCCGAACAGTTTCAGAAGTAGGACTTATGAGATTTTGGAACACCTTTTGAATTAAAGTCTTGTGTTGTCACAAGAAAAGGATGTTCAGGTATCTCAAGTCGCTTAAATTGATTCTGTGATGAGTCGTTCATAGCTAGAAAGATTGTTATCTTTCTATATTGTAAATGAACGAAGTTAGATATCAGTTATGCTATAAGCATGTTAAATAGATATCAGTTCAACTCTGGATAGGCACATTAGTTAATGAATGAGCCTTGTGAGTTGAATGACATCAGAAATCCAGGAGGATCATAAGGAAAGGAAATCGACCTCTAACTATGTGTTGGCCTTGGAGGAGGAGTTATAGGAATCTAACACAGAAGTGTGTTGCGGATTCCGGTATGAAGGCTGAGTTTTTGTCAGCTTCATTAGCTTCGCAAGAAGCAGTATAGCTCCGATGCCATCCTCTAGAGGTGTGTGTTCTGAGTTTGCCTAATTAAATCACAAGGAATTGTGATTATGTTGGTGCAATGACAAACTCAAAGGAACCCAAGACACACAAGGTGGTGAAACACATAGGATGTGTGGAATCACATCATACGAGAAATCGTGACAAGAGGTGACGTGAATGCAGTGGGAGTGATTGACAGTATAGACACACTTAATACTTTGGTAAAGCAATGGTATTATTCTTTAAGTATAAGTGGGAGATTGTTGGGATTATATACTGAAAGCATATATGATTAAGTGTTTTGTACACTGGTCTTCATATATGTTGCCACAACATTGCTCGCTGTCTGATAGAACAAACATACAACGAACCATAATATCTTATTATCTCGTAGATAGGGATGACCATATGGTGTGTAGGAGATCACAGAGGATCATATGGGTCGTTTGACCTAGCGAGATATAAACAGTATCACAGCTGAGACGGTCCCTGGATAGGCTGTCGGTCTAAGCTGCGGCACATCGGTTCATAAGTGGGCTTATCCTAGCTACTTGATGTGTCGGTACATGGTTATGTATTGATGGGATCAACAGTGGGATGTGCCATTCTCATTGACATATGAATGAGCCAGATCCCTAACATACTTCCTATGATCTTCAACCTAACTGAAGGATAAGGGGCACACACAGATTGACCGCACTTTGATTTACCATGGTGGCGAGTCTTACATGTACTCTTATACCCGTATTTTGGGTGTTGGCAATTTGTGTGTGGCCTGCTTAGTCTGGACGTTAAGGTAAGCATATCCGTTTCAGGATGGTGACATTCCCTGAGGAGCTCACAAGGTTCATTATGCTAAACCCTGCAGGTTGAATTGTTTATTCAGGCATAAGTGAAAAGGGGTGAGTGGCATTACTCAGGAAATAAGAGATTAATTAATGGTGGCTGATTGTCATAAGCCAAATTAATTAATAAATGTCTAAAACCTTAAATATGTGGATCATGTTAGTTTGGTGCAGCCCGTTCCTAATAACGTGGTAATAAAGGGGCGAGTCAGCATTGTTACCGTGGTGAAGGTTAAAACAATGTTTTATTAATTAATTATGTTCTGGGTTGAACAAGGAAGGATTAATTAATAAAGAGGGCTCACTTTATTATTTGCATCTGATCCCTGGTCTGGCCCATTAATTGCTCACAGCCCTTCTCTCTATCAGATCATTAAGTTGTGAAAACTAGGGTTTTCAGTATATTGAAAATAGAGAGAGACGGCGGCGGCTATCCGGTGGGAGGAACTGATCGATTCCTCCAGATCTCGGATTCAACTTGGTAGACAATCCTCACCAGATTTCCAAGGAGCAAGGGAACAGATCAGAAGATCAGATCTGTAGGAACAAATGTTCATCGCCGGTGTTCAGATTCAGATCCAGATCTATTTCATCGTTATTGGCTCCGATCTAGATCTGTAGATCAAGCGGTGAAATCAGGTATTCTCTAAATCCATCCTCTGCAATTAATATTGTAGGAGCATGCATAGGATCGCATGATTTATTTAATCGAAATTTGTTCCTGCTATCCTAAGAACGATCCTTGGCAAGTATTTAATTAATGGCAACTCGTGTTGTCCATCGTAGACTCAAACCCTACACTCTTGAGCTGTCCCTAAATCTTGATTACCATGTGGACCATGTCTTCCAGCTCGACATAATGCTGCAGCTCCACCGTATTCCAAATCTCTCAATTCTATCCAGCCGGGAACTTAGCCATCGTCGCCTCTCTGTCCTCCACTACATTGGCTCGGATCATAGCCACTTCCATCTCTTTATAGTACTCATCCACACTCCAGGCACCCTGGCTCAAACCCGGCAGCTTGTTATACAACTCTTGGTAATAATGATTCAGCACAAAGCACCTTCTCATAACTGTCTTCATCTCATCCCATGTCTCTATAGATCTCTCCCTATTTCTCTTCCTACTACTGACCAACTGATCCCACCATATGAGAGTGTAGTCAGAGAATTCTATTACAGCCAGCTTTACTTTTTTCAGCTCAGAATAGTTGTGGCATTCGAACATCATCTCCACCTTCCGTTCCCACTCCAGATACAACTTGGGATCGTTCTTTCCCTGAAATGATGGGATGTTCATCTTGATTGTCCCCAGATTGTTATCATAAGACTCCTTCTCATAGTCATCGACGTCCTCCTCATACTGAGGATTCTGTCTCTTATGCGAGCCTTTGCCACATCCTCCTTTCCCAGTACTCTTTTGACTACCAGTTGAATCCCGTCGAGCCTTTTCTGCCACAGAGATCATGAGGTCGTCCATTTGTTGATGCATGACATTCATCTCATTCTTCAGTAACCTAGTCAACTCGGATTTCATGGCCTCCATCAAGTACTTGACCTGTCCACCACCAACAATCTCATTGTCTTTCAACTCCTCAGAAACACTACTTTTAGACATACCTGCACGAAAAGGTTAGATAGAAAGATAAAAGAAGGACCTCACCACCTCATGTACACTCATGTATCACTCAGTTATGTTAAACACTCTCACTCGTGTATCACTCAATTATGTTAAACACTCACACTCGTCTATCGCTTGGAGTATGAATGGCATTTTCAGTCCCTCTATTAATCTCACACACTCTTGCCTTTTACCACTCTTTTCTCCATTCCAAAAAACTCTAAAATTTTAATAAAATTCTACGAACTTCAATTCGACGAACCAACTGAACGGGAAGACTCTAAATGACTCTAGGAAGGTAAACGACCATAAACAAATGAATTTTTTTTTTCCGGAAAAACTTTTGGAGGGCAATAACTACTCGAAAACAAAAGAATTTGGCCAACACATGTGTCTTGAAGAGCTCGTCGAGACGTCTCTGAAAAGCATAATTAATCTAAAAACGGACACCAGACGCAAAAGTTACGACAAAAACGACCAAAACTGACGAAAAAGATAAAAAGGCACTAGTAGAAATCAAAAAATTAGGGATTTTTGATTTAATTTTACTCCCCCTATATTTTAATTTTCCCAACACTTTTTTACCTTTTTTTTTACGAATATTGTTTTCTCTTCGAACTCTATCTTTTGTATTTTGTTCGAATTTCTCTTTTTTTTTAATAATTTTGCCCTTTTTTTATAAAGTAATTACCAAATTGTATGGTAATTCAAACAAGAAGGAAATAATATGGCCACCAATGAAGGAAGGTATGAACAAGGTAAAAAAGGTATAAGGAAAATTTTGACTTAATCTAATATGGTAAGAAGGATAATTCAAATCTTGACACACAAGGAAAGCTTAAAATTTTCGACCCACAAGGACACCCTAAAAATTTTCGACTCTAAACAGGAAATGAGACAAGGAAAGGCACGAAGAAATATGAATCACAACAATAGGATACAAGAACAGAACAAGGACACGAACCCTAAGCAAGACTCGATTTTTTTAACAATAAAAGACACAAAAAATCAAGGGAAAAGGAAGAGGAAGGGTATGACCTGGATATTGATACTAAAATGATACGATCCTTGCCAGAAGGTTTAGATCGCAGCCGAGGAACTCGAACGATTCGACTCAGACCCGATGCGGAAGCAAACTAAAAACTGAAGATGGAAGGACCCAACACCTTTGGATTCGAAAACCTTCAAGTACCGTAGTCCATAAATAATTCTCCCACGACCCAAGAAGCGGATTGACCCAACAACGAAGGATATATGCGAAGACACCGCCAATGGATATGACTGTCCGATTGATTAGTCGAAATCGAAACCTATGGATGAATAGGAATTTCGAAAATTTGAGCACTCAGAAATAAAGGAGAAAACCTCACAAATTTTATTAAAGTGAAAATTGCCTCAAAATTGTTCCATACAAGGCCTATATATAGGCAACTCAAACCCTAAACTAATAAGGAAAATACAAATTCGAAAATTAACTATAATTTTCGAAAATTAACTTATCAATTCGAAAATTAAGAAAGCAAGGCCTATACATGTTGGCCCAAAATAATGGAATAAAATTAAACTAAGCCCAATCACTACAAATAATTAAATTAATAATTTTTTGGTCTTCGTTTAATTCTTCCAACACCATCAACTCCTTGGAAATATTTGCATCCCAAATTCCTTTATTAAATAAACTCAATCCAACCCTCAAATTCATTGCTCGAGCTCTAGTCATCGGCCCACTCGGAATGTTGACTGGATCGTCTCTCAGAACTTCTACTTGGGATCCATCAGTAAAGGTGCCGCCACTTTGCCACCACTGGGTCCGGCTCCGGCTTCTGAGGAGAGGGCTACTGAGGTGGATGCTTTTTGTGGTCAGGTGCGGAGGTTGTTCCATGAGATGACACCCCTCGCGGAAGGTGATGTCGATCTTGCGCACCGGTCTTTAGATGTTGATCGGAGGTTCTTGCTGGTAAGTATATGTTTGTTTGAGGTTATGCGCACCTCGGATTTTCCTAACTGTGTGCTTTTTTCTTCAAGGTGAGCATGGACGCGATTACTCTGGACAAGATCCTGGTGCTAAAGGTGGGCCATCTGGGTGCTGAGCTGCGAAAGGCAAGGTCCAACATGGTCTGGGAGAGAGGGTGCCGAACTGACCTGGCTGACAAAGTGAAGATTCTCGTGTCTGAGTTAAGCAAAGCTGATATCAACTTGGCGCGCTCCCAGGACGAGCTCATGAGGCTGCAAGAGAGGCTTGTACAACTCGAGAAAGAAGTTGAGTCGGCTTCTCAGAAGGCAAGTGAGGTTGACTCCTAAAGGAATAGGCTGCAGGTGCAGCGTGATAGCTATGAGAAAGAGGTCGCAGCCTTCAAGGAGAAAGTTGCGCGCATGCGTGCGGGAGAAGGTCTGGACTATAAGCAGGTTGTTACCCACCCTAATTTTAGGGAGACATTTGGCGTAAGTATCTTTTTTGTTCATTTTCCTATATGTTCTGCTTCCTTCGCTCTGACCTTCTCTCTTTCTTGTTTCAGCTAATAGTGGAGGCGACCACTCGTATTGCGGATTCCAAGTTGAATGTTCCATATAAGGCCTATATATTAAAGTGAAATAAAGGAGAAAACCTCACAAATTTTATTAAAGTGAAAATTGCCTCAAAATTGCTCCATACAAGGCCTATATTAGGCAACTCAAACCCTAAACTAATAAGGAAAATATAAATTCGAAAATTAACTATAATTTTCGAAAATTAACTTATCAATTCGAAAATTAAGAAAGCAAGGCCTATACATGTTGGCCCAAAATAATGGAATAAAATTAAACTAAGCCCAATCACTACAAATAATTAAATTAATAATTTTTTGGTTTTCGTTTAATTCTTCCAACACCATCAACTCCTTGGAAATATTTGCATCCCAAATTCCTTTAATAAATAAACTCAATCCAACCCTCAAATTCATTGCTCGAGCTCTAGTCATCGGCCCACTCAGAATGTTGACTGGATCGTCTCTCACAACTGCTACTTGGGCTCCATCAGTAAGGGCAGGGGCGAATCCAGGATTTGCTCGCCGTGGGGGCTGTGTCGTTGTAGTGCCTACATAATATAAAAAAAAAATTAACTTAAAATAATTAAAATGGTTTTTTACTAATTATAATGCACAGCAAATAAATTTGATACTTACTTAGTTACTAGAAGAATGAGACAGTTGATATCTCCGTGATGCCATGCTCTGATACCGTTGCAAAATTGCTTCAGTTTCAACACTTATAAAAATTCCTTTCTCGATGTAACACACCAAGCAATCCGAAAGAAACTCATCTCCCATTGTGTTGCGCAAATCATTCTTGATTATCTTCATCGCAGAAAAGGATCTTTCAACAGATGCTGTTGTGACCGGTAAGACCAATGCTAACACAATAAGTCGATAAACCAAATCGAAAGAATTGTTACACTTCATTTCAACCATCTTCTTTGCAAGAGCTCCAATATCACGAAGACCACTGAAAGCAGACTCCGATAAAACATAGCGGTGGTATGTGTGAAGTTGTGGTCTTAGATTACACAAATCGGCCATGGAGAAATCTTGTGAATATAACTCGGCAAGACGAAATATTCTCTCATGATCAAACTTGGCAAATGAATCGCTAGGATCAAGACATGATATGCACATAATTAGCTCTGAATTGGACTCATTAAAGCGATTGTCTATTTCTTGACAAATAACATCGACAACCTAAGATTACACAGAAAAATTATAAAGTTAATAATTAATAATTTAAACTTTTTAAATAAATTTAAGAAAAAAATATTTACCTGTAGAAAAATATCCACACGAAAATGGTGGAGATGAGTCCTCTTCTGGCCATCAACAGTCTTTCTTCCTCGGCCGGGAATAATATCTTCCATCTTAGGCACAATAATTTCATGTTGGGAACAAAACTTAGTGACTTCTTCCAATAATTTCTCCCAACCATCATTCCTAAAGTCTTTCAACTCATCTTTCAATACTTTAATCAATTGCACAGCAAGACCAATGTTCTGATTCTTATGCTGTAGCACTTGTGATAGTGTATTCGTCATTCCTAACAATTGTTTCATCAATTGGCCAATGAATACAAATTCAAAACTTTCCATTTTATCAATCAAACCAAGAGCAAGACCTCGACTCTTCAAATCATTGCCATCTTCAAACACAGTGAGAAGCACTTCTTTAACTGGATCCCATAAATCAAAAAGTCTAGCAATTGTATTGAAATGAGAACCCCATCGAGTATCACCAGCTCGAGCTAAACTCTTTTCTTGGTTCATTCCCCTTCCCGTATGAAGTTCACCACTTTCTATACGCTTTATAAAATCATCATATTGTCGTTGCCTCAAATCATCTCTTCTTTTACATGAAGCTCCAGAAACAGTCACAATCATTGACAGATATTCAAAAAAGCTACACACATATCCATTTTGGCTTACATTAGCTACAACAACCAGTTGAAGCCGATGAGCAAAACAATGAATGTAGTGGGCATGTTCATTTTCTCTTAAAATGAGTGCTTTAAGTCCATTAAATTCTCCACGCATATTAGAGGCTCCATCATAACCTTGACCTCTAATCCTTGACATTGACAATCCGTTCTTTGTAAAAAAATCTTGAATAGAATCCTTCAAAGATTGTGCAGAAGTGTCACTAACATGCACTACTCCAAGAAACCGTTCTATCACTACCCCTTGATTGTTCACAAATCTCAAAACTATAGACATTTGCTCCTTCACTGAACTATCACGAGCTTCATCAATTAAAAGAGAAAACCAGTTGTCTCCAATTTCTGCCAAGATAAAACTTCTCACCTCAGTAGCACATGCATTAATAATTTGCTTCTGAACAGTCGAAGAAGTCAATTGACTATTTCCTGGAGCATTTGAAATCATAACCTTATTTACCTCTTCATTTCGCTCACAATACCATTTTAATAGCTCAAGAAAGTTACCTTTATGAATGGACTCTGTCGACTCATCATGTCCACGAAAAGCCAAGCCCTGTCCTAGAAGAAATCGAACTACATCCACAACTGCTGTTAATCGAAGACGATAATCCACCTCCATTTGGCCACTTTTTCGATGCATTACATAATCCACATTATGCCTTTGATTATTATATCCCAAACACTTAGTTTTAGCATAATTATGTGGACTATTGATCAATCCTTCATGAGCTTGAAACCTTTCTACTGCTTTTTTCCAATTCTTAAACCCATTTTTAGTAAATGCATCATCCCCATGTTTATGATCACTTTGAGCAAATAAATAACACCATAAGCAATATGCAGCATCTTTAGACACACTGTATTCTAGCCAATCAAAATTTTTGAACCAATAATCTTGAAATGATCTATGAGTCTTACCAAATTCAGTAGTAGGATAAGCATGACCATATGGTTGACAAGGGCCTTTGGCCAGATATCGTCTTCTTAATTCATCTCTAATGTCAGCATGGTAACTATCAATTGGTTTCCTCAATGCCGGATCACCAATAACATCTTCATCTGATAATTCAATCTCTACCCGAACTCTTTTTCTACTCTCCATAGTATCCTCATTAACATTAGAAGTTGAATTAGATGAACTCTCAACAAGTGATTTGGAACCCTTGTCAAGTTTAGAAAAGAATTTTTCCAATGTACTTTTTCCCCTAAATAATCACCAAATTCAATTTAGTAAAGCATTTAATCACAAATGATATTATATATATGTATCTATATCAAAACACTATAATCATTAATCAACAAATCTCAATAACAATTATAATCAATAATAGGTATTTGAGATTTCATAACAATAATGATTTATAAATTACCTTGTCATTAGTGATGCCCGCAAACAAAAACTGTAGATCAAATAATTCACGAACTAAGAGCAGATATCCACCAATTTTGAAAGAAAAAAAAAATCGCAGAAGAAGAAGATGGGAGACGTTAGCAGTGCTGCGGCAACCCTTCTTTACAAATTGTTAAATGAAAAGGTTTTTCTAATTAATTAATATTGGGCCAGGATTTATTTATATTTTGGGCTTGAAACTTAAACATGCCATCAAATTTTAGAAATATATGGGCCAAGTTTTATTATTATTCCTTTATTGAGCCCAACTGCCCAAATCTTTTAAAATTTGTTTGTGGGGGCGGTTATGATAATTTCATAATATATATGTGTATATAATTTTTTCTATATATGTATAAAAAAAATAAATTTGCAATCTTGTGGGGGCGGCTGCCCCCCCCAGCCCTGGGGTGGCGCCGCCCCTGAGTAAGGGTGCCGCCACTTTGCCACCACTGGGTCCGGCTCCGGCTTCTGAGGAGAGGGCTACCGAGGTGATGCTTTTTGTGGTCAGGTGCGGAGGTTGTTCCATGAGATGACACCCCTCGCGGAGGGTGATGTCGATCTTGCGCACCGGTCTTTAGATGTTGATCGGAGGTTCTTGCTGGTAAGTATATGTTTGTTTGAGGTTATGCGCACCTCGGATTTTCCTAACTGTGTGCTTTTTTCTTCAAGGTGAGCATGGACGCGATTACTCTGCACAAGATCGTGGTGCTAAAGGTGGGCCATCTGGGTGCTGAGCTGTGAAAGGCAAGGTCCAACTTGGTCTGGGAGAGAGGGTGGTGAACTGACTTGGCTGACAAAGTGAAGATTCTCGTGTCTGAGTTAAGCAAAGTTGACGTCAACTTGGTGCGCTCCCAGGACGAGCTCATGAGGCTGCAAGAGAGGCTTGTACACCTCGAGAAAGAAGCTGAGTCGGCTTCTCAGAAGGCAAGCGAGGTTGACTCCTAAAGGAAAAGGCTGCAGGTGCAGCGTGATAGCTTTGAGAAAGAGGTCGCAGCCTTCAAGGAGAAAGTTGCGCGCATGCGTGCGGGAGAAGGTCTGGACTATAAGCAGGTTGTTACCCACCCTAATTTTAGGGAGAGTTCGTGATGTCTCTTCCATCCATTGTGATCAAACTATATGCACCTTGACCGATCACTTTAGAAATAAGGTAGGGCCCTTCCCATGTAGGTGCGATCTTGCTTCGACTACATTCTTTTGTGTAGTTGAAGACTCTTCTAAGCACTAGGTCACCTTCCATGAAGAATTTTTCAACTTGGGATGTTCGTCGAGCCATGTTTGAGCGTGCTTCGTCACGGGCTTCGTCGACTAGTTCAAGGCCTCTAAGCAAGTTTTCTGACTTTTTTTCCTCATCGTGAAACTCAATTCTTGGGCTTCTGGCTTTTATTTCTGCTGGTACCATTGCGTCTATTACGTACGCTAGCAAGAATGGTGTTGCGTCTGTCGTTCTGGAAGTTGTTCTGTAGCACCATAGAGTGGTGGGTAGTTCTTCCACCCATCCTCTATTGTAGGCACCGAGACGTTTCTTCAAAGTTGCCATTAGTGTCCTGTTAGTTGATTCTGCAAGTCCGTTTTCCTTCGGGTACCTTGGGGTAGAGAAGGTGAGTTTTATCTCGTATTTGTCGCAGAAGTCTCTGAGTCTCCTTCTTGTAAATTGAGTTCCATTATCTGTTTGTATTTCCTTTCGTACTCCGAAGCCGCACAAGATATGTGTCCAGAGAAATTTGATAACTTCTGCATCTCCGGTATTTCTTAAAGCTTTGGCTTCCACCCATTTTTTGAAGTAGTCCGTGGCTACCAAGATATATTCCTTTTTCCATGTACCTCGAGGTAGCTTTCCCACGATATCCATCCCCCAAACTATGAAAGGCCATGGGGCGATCATGGCATGTAATGGTTCAGCGCTCCGGTGGGAAACTATCTCGAAATGCTAACATCCGTCGCACCTTCTTACGTGCTCTCTGGCATCTTTCCTTAGCGTAGGCCAGTAAAAACCTGCGGACAACACCTTGTGTGCTAGTGACTTGCCGCCTGAGTGGTTGTCGCAGTCACCCTCATGTATCTCTGACAGCAGGTTCTTAGATTATTCATCATTTAGGTATTTTAACATAGGTCCTTCTAGGGATCTCTGGTATAGATGTTCTTCAACGAGTGTGAATTTTTCAGCTTGTCTTTTAAGTTTTGTTGCTTAGTACCTATCTCCCGGGCATTGGCCATCCTTGAGGAAATTTACTATGGGCCGCATCCATGAGTTCTCATCTATTGGCAAGACTGGTAATGCTTCTTGACTCCCTTATTTTATTGTTGGTTCATCGACCCAAATAATAGGTACCGATCAATTGTCTTCTCGATTGCTGTGGAGGCTAGGTTGGCTAATGCATCTGCCTGAGAATTTTTGTCTCTTGCGACGTGCTAAATCTTGCATTCTTCAAATTCAGACTTCTATCTAGTTGCTAATTCGTGGTATGGGAGCAGCCTTGGTACTTTCACTTAGTATTCATTGCTCATTTGGCATACCACGAGTTGTGAGTCGCACCAAACCTCCACATGCGTCGCTCCTTGTTCTCTTGCTAGTTGCATTCCTTTGATCAATGCCTCATACTCAGCTTCATTGTTCGTTGCTTCAAAGTTGAGCCATATTGCTCTTTCAAACAATTCACCCTAGGGGTTTCTTACGAGCATACCAGCTTCGTTTCCATGCACGTTGTTGGAGCCGTCTTTCTAAATGATCCAAGTCCCGCACCTTTTTAAGCTTCAAGTTGTAGGTTTGTCGTGAAATTCGCCAGTACCTGCGATTTGATCGTTGTGCGTGGTTAGAACTCCAAACCATATCCCCCAAGTTCCACGACCCACTTTAATAGTCTTCCGGACAAGCTAGGCTTAGAGAATACGGTCCATAGAGGGTATGCAGTTACTACTGTCACATTGTGAGCCTCAAAATATGGTCGCAGCTCGCCTGTTGCCACCACTAGTTCTAACGCGAGCTTTTCCAACATCGTAAACCTTGTTTCTGTGTCGACCAAGGGCTTGCTTGCATAGTGGACCGGAAACTAAATTCCTTTCTCTTATTTAACAAGGACATCCCCTAGTGCTTTGTCTGACACTGCAAGGTACAGCAACATAGGTTCTTTGTTTTCAGCTTCGGAAAGTAGCGGAGGGTTGGTTCTGTAATGTTTGATTTCTTCAAGTGCTCTCGCACATTCTTCTATCCATTTGAACTTCTTTAAAGCTTGGAAGAAGTTGTGTCTTCTCAGAATATCTTGAAATGAATCAGCTAAGGGCCACTAGCCTTCCCATAAGCCATTGTACCTCCTTAGGGTTGCGCGGGTGCGCGACATCAGTTATTGCTTTTACATGAGTTGGGTCAGCCTCAATACCTCTCGTTGTAACAATATAGCCCAAGAACTTTCCTTATGCAACTCCGAATGAACACTTTGACGAGTTGAGCTGTAGGATTCGAGTCTACTATAGACAACGCGAATTGCCACTTTAATTTGCCAAGGATTATTCTAGGATATCGAAAATAAATATAAATTAAATAAATCAGGGGAACCTAAGAAGGCTCCTACAAAATTAATTGCAAAGGGATGGATCTACGGAATACCTGAACTACATCGACTGATCTACAGATCTAGATCGATGAGAGAGACTTGTTCCAACAGATCTAATCTTCTGATCTGTTCCCTTGCTTGATCCGAAAATCTGGTGAGGATACGCTACCGGATCTATAGCCACCCACTCTCTCTCAATCTCACTAGGGTTTCTGATTTGAAACTTTAAACTTATGTGGGAAAATGAGAGATTTACCTATTTATATAGACCTCGAGAATGGGCTATTAGGGTTTAATAAACCCTAATGAGCTCTGAGCAATGTTGGGCCAGACCAGGGATCAAATGCAAATAATAAAGTGAGCCTCCTATTAATTAATTCCATGTTCAACCCAGAACATAATTAATAAATAAACATTAATTCATGCCACCAGAGAATTAATTGTGACCTACCCCTTTATTACCACGTTATTAGGAACGGGTTGCATTGACTTGGTTAATCCCCATATTTAAGGTTTCAGACATTCATTAATTAATTCAGCGTATGACAATTAGCTGTAATTAATTAATCTCATATTATTCCTAAGTAGTACCACTCAACCCTTATCGCTTATGCTTGAATCAATGATTCAGCCTGCAGGACTTAGCACAATGAACCTCGTGAGCTTCGCAGGCAATGTCACCATCCTGAAAGGGATATGGTTATCTAAATCCAGCCTGAGGAAACCCCACACAAACTGCCATCACCCAAGATGCAGATATACGAGTACATGTAAGACTCTCCACCATAGCAAGTCAAAGTGACAGTCAACCCATGTGTGCCCCTCATCTTTCAATAGACTTTAGATCCGACAAAGTTACCAAGATCTTTACTCATTCATATGTCAAGTAGAATGGTTCATCTCACTGTTGATCCTATCAATACATTGAGATGTACCGGTCACACAAAGCAGTCAAGATAAACCACTTATGGACTTGTGTGCCGCAGCCTAAACCGACAATCAAACCAGAAATTGTCCCAGCTGTGATAACTGTTTATATCTCGCTAGGTCGAACTATCTATACGATCTTGTGTGATCTCTTACACACCGTATGATCTCCCTATCGAGGAGATAACTGGATGTGTTTTTTCACATCGTATGATTGTTAATTCAGACAGGAGTTGTTTATTGCAAGTCATTAATGATTACCAGTATATCAAACATAACGTTTCCCAATATACTAATCATAATGCTTTTATGTATACAATTCCAACAATCTCCCACTTATACTCAAAGCATTATAGCATTACTCTCCAGAGTATAACATGTATCTATTCTAATCTAGCTATTACATTTTGTCACCAGGTGGCCAGCATCTACCTCAGTCCTAGGCTACGAACGTGACCCTTGTATGCCTTCTGTGGTAAGCCCTTTGTAAATGGATCCACTAGATTATCCTTCGTGTCAATCTTCTCTATTAGAACATCTCCCCTCGCTACGATTTCTTATATGATGTGGTACTTTCTCTCTATGAGCTTTGACGTCTTGTGAGTTCTTGGTTCCTTAGAGTTTGCTATTGCACCAGCAATACACCGTGATAGTTTTGGGCAAACTCAGAACAATATCTAACTCTTGGAGGTAGTTCCGGAGCCATACTGCTTCTTTAGAAGCTTCTGAAGCTGCCACTTACTCAGCTTCCATGGTGGAGTCCGCGATACATTTCTGTTTCGCACTCCTCCATGATACAGCTCCACCTCCCAAGGTGAACAAATAGCCCTAGGTCGATCTCTTCTCATCCTGATCCGCCTGGAAATCTAAATCCTTATAACCCACAGGGCACAAATTCTCACACTGATAAACAAGACAATAGTCTCAAGTTCTTTTCAGATACTTGAGATTATGTTTGACAGCAGTCCAGTGCGCCTGTCCAGGGTTAGACTGATATCTGGCCACCATGCCCACAGCATAACAGATATTTGGCCTCGTACATAGCATCGCATATATGAGACTTCCAACTGCCGAAGCATATGGTACTTTATCCATCTCATCCTTCTCCTCTTCTGTTGTAGGGCATTGTGCCTTAGATAGAGGAACACCATGTCTGAAAGGTAGCAATCCTTTCTTGGCGTTTTGCATGCTAAAACAAGCAATTACAGTATCAATATAAGCGGCCTGAGATGAGCTTAACATCCTCTTCTTGCGATCACGCAAGACTTTAATCCCAAGGATGTATCTGATGCAGTTTTTTTTATCAAGTAAAAATTATCGAACACGAAGACTCAATTCGCCC
>JAPKLW010003801.1:0-21682 GCA_026898455.1 Plectranthus barbatus
TGCACTTAATCCCTTGAAACCTTTATTATAATTATCGGGATATTACAGTCAATTTCATTTACAATTAATAATGAAATGTGTTCATAAAAAAAAAAAACATAGCGTGTACTTTAGGAAAATTATAACTGAACACGTGTGTATTAAGAATAAAATTACGTTAAACTATTCATGCCTATACATTATATAAATTAATGGAAAAAAAGGTTATGGTTTCACATTTCATTTACTGTATGCTCAATCAATGGTATCACAGTAAATACACATAACTTTTTTAAATATGTAATGATAAACAAAGGGCAAATCTCATGAAGGTTTTTAATATAAATAATGACAAATTCTTTAGTATAAATTGCACTATTGAGTTGCTATTTTTCATTAGGATACTCTGTATTTTATATTTAATTCAAGTTAGAAGAAGATGCTTCCATGTCGTGCCAATAGTGGTTGTATCTTTGCGAAATTTTGTTTAGTTTGTCTTTAGTGTATACTTGATTTTCGTTTGTTACTTTTGGTTTCAATGTCCAAAGAATGATTGACTGCAATCTTCTTTATGTTTGTATTTACAAATTCAATTATCTTAATACAGTTTTTATTCATCTTGATATAGTATTTTTGTAATATTGAATTTCTATATTTTTATCAATGCTTTGAGCGGGGAATGTGTGTAAAGTTGAGATTAAAATTTATACTATTTTTTTAATGAATGTTGATATTTGTACATTCTATCATCTAACTATAAATACATTTTGTATCAATTTCCATGCAATAAAATATTAATTTATAATCGAATTAATGAGCATATTGTAAGGTAATAATAACGGAATTACGCCTTCTCCGACCATTAGGGCATTATGATAAATTAAAATAATTATTATATTTAATACAAATAAAACACAAATTTAATTTTTTTTAAAATTGATAATAACAATGAGATTTCTTGCATTTTTTTATTTAACTTTATTAGTAATGCTAATAAAGTTAGAATTTTATGATATTATTAGTAAGTTAGAATATAAAACATCTATATCTATATATACTTAAAAGTAAAACACCCAAAAAAAAAACTTACCTATAACAATTGTGTAATATTTTAGGTAAGTATATAACAAATTTGGTAAGTATGTAATTAACAAAATTTATAATTAATTATTAATAATTTTTATAAATAAATATTTATTAATTTTTGATTAATAATTAATGAAATAGTTAATTTCATTATTAATATATAATTGAAAAATTGATAATTTAATAATCCAATTTAAATTAGAATTGTTGTCCGCATTCAAGAAATAATTAATTATATCTCTTTTTTATGAGTGCATAAAATAATTAATTTAATTATTAATACTTATCCAAAGATCTAAAATAAAAAATTTATAATTAAATAATTGACAAACTATTGAAATTTCAATTCCTTAAATCTTTATTTGTTTATTTAAAGAAAATAAAAAATCAATGTAATGCGTAATAAATAATTCTAAGAAACATAATGGTAAAATTATCCATATAGGATTTATTCTACAATAAAAATTTTATTTATATTTTTTTTAGCAAAACTCCAAACCAATTTTTTCCTACCCATTTAATCTTTTCCCAAAATAGTTGGACATATATTATTTATCTCATTAAAATTATAATTATTTAACAATAAAATCTAATATATAATACACATAACATAAGTGAAGAAACACCAATATTAATGATATTAAAATATTAATTTCAATAATTAAATAGTTACTCATACTCATATGAAAAGTTTGTGTTATTTAATAAATACAGAATTATGTAATCAATTTATATTAGCTCAAATCTATACTATACATAAATATTGGACCCTAAAAAATATTTTTTTCCACTAAACGAAACTTCTGAAAAATAAAACTTTAATTAAATATTGAATTTAAATTGATTAACATTTAACTAATTCTCTATATTACTAATTATAATTAATGGCTAATTCTATATTAGTTTATAATATTAGAACGACCAAATTATTGTATAAATATATGAATTAAGTTGATATTTTTCAATAATTTTTCTGACTTAAGAGATATTTTTGTTTTGTAATTTCTTAGTAAGGTTGGAGTACGGGTGTTTCTTCAATAATATCTTTTTCTTTTCTTTTCAGTGGGTTTAAGAAAGTAGCTAGGTTATTTCGGAATGAAAGGTGGTTGTAGATCCACAAAAACAGTCATAATTCATTGTTTTATTAATTTAATCATCATCAATGTATATTCAATTTTCTTTCATTACTTTTGATTTTTCATATGAATTTTTTTTTCACCAATCATTGTATTGTCTGGTGTTTTTTCTTGAAATATCATTATCAATTTTATAATTTCTTGCCAATTTAATATGATTAAGTTACTCCATGATTTATCATATTTTTTCGTTACTTATAACCTACTATTACAAGTGAGATTTGTTTCATATTGTATTTTGTATTTAATTTTATACATTATGTATAGGATTATTTCATTGTTTTTTTAAAATTAAATAAATTCATTTGCGTTGTATAATATAATGCAATCGAAAAAAATATTTGTTTAATAATAAGTACATATATGTTACCAATAAAAAATAAGAAATGCTATTATACAATAATACAAAATTGTAAGATATCATTCATTGGTAAAGGATGACTATGGTTATTATGAGCTGACTTTTATCATTTAACTAATATTAATATGATAAAAAAATTTATAAATAAAGTTGTTTTGTTTCTCAGTCATCAAGCCTATTACATCCACTATGGTACATTTTTTTGAGCTTTTTAATTGTTTTAGGAGAACATATTAAATTAGATTTTAATACACCTAAATATTTTCATTATATTTTAAACTCATAATTTATTAGACACAAACAAAACACTTTTTAATGACTTGTGCCCCGAATTAAGGACATTATTTCCAAAATTTGCATATATTTGAGATTAACTCAACTACACGTTAATAAACTAAAAAAATTTGTAAAATATGTTCATTTATTATATAATATGTAACACGATAAATAAAATGAGTACTATATACATATAACTATAAAACTTTTATAAAATATATTTTTCTTTTAATATATATAAATAATGTTATTAATATTTATGAGAGTGAGAGAATATTTAAGAGTATGCTTGTGCGATAGAGAGGATTATGGGCAAATAAAAGTAAATTGTTGATAAAAAATTAAACCGAAGTTTTTGGATGGTTTTGAACCTGAAGATTTTGAAGTTGAACATAGGTTTGGTTCGGAACGGTTGGTAAATTTTTATTTTAATTGAAACTAAATCGATCAAACCATATATATATAATTTTTATTAAATAAAAATATTAAACTATGAAGGTAGATTTATGGTTTGTGAACATGAATTATATTTAATATATAGTTATATATTAAAATATTGTTTTCAATTATAATTTAATATAAGAAATTATAATAATGTGAGTTTGGTCAAAATCAAAATCCAAACTTTGGTTCAATTTAAAAACTTTTGAATGGTCAATTCAAATTTCATTTAAAAAAATATGGTTTGGTTTCCAATATTTTAAAAAACTCAAATTTGTGGATCACACGATTCAATTTGATTTTTAAACTGAATCGATGATATTGCACATTTATAGAGAAAACAAGTGATGATGATTTGTAGGTATAGAGAAAGATGAGATAAAACAAATAAGATTGTAAATCAACCAAAATATGTTGAATAGTTTGAAGATTGAGTTTGAACTCAATAAAGAAATTAAGGCAAAGTTTGAGCTCAATTTAATGAAGTTTAAGATTCGACAATTATTTACTAAACAATAACATAAAGTAAATGTAGATAATAAATATGTTTTTATAAGATTTTGATACTCATTTCGGCGTCATGCCATTTATTGTAAATATTTAATTCAAGATTTATATTTATTTAATTAATAAGAATTATTTAATAATACGAATATGTGTTGCGCATCGGGTTAATCGATTTGTAATTGACCAGAACTGTTTTAATATATTATATAGATATATTTTACCTTGCGAAGCCGCTTGGAGAATATATTCATTTGATATTAACTTCAGAGATCCACCTGTTCAGAGACTTAGTTTTCATCTAGAGAATGAGCAACGCGTGATATTTTATGAACATGATGACATTATGTCAGTTGTTAATCGAAATACAGTTGCACAAAACATGTTTCTTGCATGGTTTGAGGCAAACAAGTTGTATCCAGAAGAAAATGAATTGACATAATGTGAATTTCCAACAAAGTTAGTTTGGAATAAGAACTCACGCATGTGGACAAAAAGAAAGAAATGGATGTCAATTGGAAATGTATTTTATGTATCTCCAGGTGCTGGTGATAACCATTATTTAAGGATGTTGATTAATGTTGTTCGTAGAGCAAAATATCATGCTGACATGAGACGTATCAATGGTGTTTTGTATAATACATATCGTGATGCATGTTATGCATTGAAATTACTTGAAGACGACAAAGAGTACATAGATGGAATAGAGGAGGCAAGTCGTTGGGGAAATGCTCATTCACTGAGACAATTATTTGCAAATTTATTGATTGCAAAATCAATGAGCAGACCTGATCATGTTTGGGAAGTAACTTGGAAATATTTATTTGATGATATATTATACAATAGACTCCTCATTTCAAATAATCAAGGTATGTCATTTATTTTCATTATATCAATAATTATACAAGTTATCAATGCATATTTACAAATTTAAATCACTATCTAATTAAATTTAGAATTATATTAAAATAAAAGGATAAATTATTTTACATTTATTATTAGTTTTTCAACATTACTAATTGTAATAAATATATTTGTTAATTAGAAGACTCTACGATATTTAATTTTATTTCTAAATAAATTTTGAATATAATATATATATTTATTCAAAAATTCAAATTTGGTCAAGCAATGTCATAAAATATTTATTAAGTATTTTCTTTTGAAGGTTTATATCTCAGTAATGATGAGATAAAGAAATATGTTCTTGCCGAATTGGAGAAGATATTACAAAGATCAGGCTTCACTTTCAAAGATTTTACTGGAATGCCAACTGATTTTGTTGAGGTAACCATGTATGTCGGTAATAATTTAATAATGGATGAATTGAGCTATGATCGTCTACAACTTGCAAGAGATCATGAATCTAATATGCATAAGTTGACAAATGAACAGAAAATTGTATATGATTCTATTATTGAAAAATGTTATTCAAATAATGGCGGACTCTTCTTTGTATATGGATACGGAGGAACCGGAAAAACTTTTATTTGGAAAACATTATCTGCAGGGTTGCATCCAGTGGGATTGCATCTTTGTTATTGCCCGGTGGTAGGACAACTCACTCGCGCTTTGCTATTCCGATTGATGTAAACGAAGATTCCATATGTTGCATAGAACAAAGTAGTCAATTAGTCGAGTTGCTAATACGTTATAGGCTCATAATATGGGATGAAGCACCTATGTTGCACAAATATTATTTTGAAGCATTCAATAAGACGACGAGAGATATAATGCGATTCCAAAACACACAAAGCTATAATCTACCATTTGGAGGAAAGAAAGTTGTGTATGGAGGTGATTTCAGACAAATTTTGTCCGGCATTCAAAAATGCAGCAGATAAGATGCAATTAATGCAACAATTAACTCATTGTATTTAAGACGTCACATATGTATTTTGAGATTGACGAAGAACATGCGTTTGAATGTAATTCATTGCGAAATGCAATCTTCACAACTTAAAGAATTTGCTTATTGGGTTGCATCAGTTGGGGATGGAAATCTGGGTCAACCAAATGATGGCGATGAAGTTATTGATATTCCTGAAGATATTAGCATTAAATTTGATGATGATCCAATTAAAACTATTGTTGATAATACATATCCTACAACTGGTTTTGGATCAACATATGTTTCTTTTTTGGAGCATAGAGCTATTTTGGCACCTAAAATAATGTGGTTGAGAGAGTTAATCAGTATATGTTATCATTGAATAACAATATTGGCAATGTATACTTAAGTTCAGATTCATTGTGTCGAACATAAAGTATATATGATGTTCTTAATGAGGTGCACACTCAGAATTTTTGAATACATTAAAGTTTTCTTGATTACAAATCATGAGATAACATTAAAAGTTGGGACACCGATTATGTTGTTAAGGGATATTGACCATTCAGCTGGTCTATGCAACGGTACTCAATTGATTTTGACACAACTTGGAAATCATGTAATTGAGGCCAAGATTTTAAGTGGAAAGAATGTTGGTGATAAGGTATTAATTCCCAGGATGATAATTATTCCATCTGATCCTCGAATTCCATTCAAATTTCAGCGAAGACAATTTCCAATACAAGTGCCATATGCTATGACAATAAATAAGAGCCAGGGGCAGTCACTTTCGCATGTAGGAATTTTACTCAACAAACCAGTAATTTCTCATGGGCAGTTGTATGTAGCTGTGTCTAGGGTCACAAGTCACACTATATTAAAGATCTTAGTTTATGACAAAGACAACAACAGTGTGTTGGAAACTTCAAATATTGTTTACAAGGAAGTTTTTCAGAATTTGTAATAAATTTTAGCATTTGATATGTAAATGATCAATTGTCATAATATTAGATCATTTCATTTGTTACTTATATATGTTCTAAAGTTCAATTATTATAATTATATTATATATATATATATATATATTATAATAATTCATGATTCATTAAATAAACATATAAACCGCGCAACGCGCGGGTAGCAATCTAGTTTAACTGAAACCAAACCAACATCCTAAATAAATTCTTAATTAAATAAACAATAACTAAATTATCTATAATAACTTTTGTTTAATTAATTTTGAGATTTAAAATCATTTGATATTTATTATATTATTTCTCAAACTAAAATAATTTAAATAATAAATAACTAAATAATGTCCCAACAGTAAATAATAATAAAAATTATCAGTTAAACAATTTTTATTTTGAAATAAACAAAATCATATTGTTGGGTATATTAAATTCAAATGTCCCACATTAGAGAAACAAGGAAAGAATTCCTTATATAAAAGACCTTATAACTTTCGTTAGTATGAGACATTTTGGGGTGATACTCAAAAAAAAAAAAAAAAATCGTGAGGGCTAGGTCAATCCAAAGTGGACATTATCATACACCAAGGGGAGTACAAGATCAATCAGAGGCAAAGGTGTAGGTTGCCATAATTGGTGGAGCGCATGCAGTGTCACAAGCTCAAGTAAGTAATACATCCCTACGAGTTGTTCATGAAATCTACACACTGCGAATAACATTTTTCTGTTGAGGGTTCTTTGTGAATACTGTGTGGTGTTAATTGCGGTGTTTTGCGAGTTGGTTTTCTATTCTGCATGCTAGTCAGTTTGAGTTGGTATCGAATGAAACCAGTTGAGTTTAGTAATAAGGGTTTAAGATGGCTTCAATGAGGTATGAAATCTACAAGTTCACTGGTAGGAACAATTTCAGGTATTGGAAGATTAAGATGCTAGTTATCCTAATCCAACAAGGGATGAAGCCATTCATGATAGTACGGCTGCAACTACAGACGATAATAAGGATCAGCTCACGAAGTTGAACAACAAGGCAAGAAGTACAATTTTCTTTAGCCTTAATGACAAGGTCTTGAGAGAGGTTGCTAAAGAAACTACTGTTGCTACAGTGTGAAAGAAGTTGGAGTTACTATACATGAAAACATCTCCTGCGAATAGATTGTATCTGAAGAAGCACCTTTACGCATGTAAATTTCTGGAAGAAAAGAACTTGGTGGATCAAATTGATGAATTCCTCAAGATAGTGGATGATCGTGAAAACATTGGAGTTATGATTGGATATAAAGATAAGGAAATTAATCTCTTTAATGCCTTACCTAGATCGTATGCTAACATTAAAGATGAAATGATCTATATCAAGAGTAGTTTCATAACCCTAGAAGAAGTGTTGTCGGCCGTAAAAGGCAAGAAACTGAGAAAATGACATATAGTCATGCTAATGATGGCAGTGGTGTTGGTCTCTATGTGAGGAGAGGCAAGAACAACAAGTTTCAGAGGAAAGGTGGAGTGAACTTCAAGAGTAATAACTATGAAAAACCTTCATATGATCAGAGGAAAGACACCAGATAATTTAGTTACTAGAAGAAGGCAATTAACTTCAAGCCCAGATATGATGTGAAGCCTCCAACAGTTGTGAATGACACTCAAGCATGCCACTACTTCAAGAAGCCTGACCATTTCATTAGGGAGTGCCCTGTTTTGAAGCTGAAGGGACAGTATAATCGAGGCATGAATAAAGTAAAGGCAACAGATGAAATGAGTGATAAAAACCTAAATGTATTAGATAGCCCAAGCTGAAGAGAAATGGATATTAGATTCCAGATGGACCTTTCATATGTGTCTCAATAAGTCGTGGTTTTATTAACTTAACCTTTAAGATTATGGGTAAATCATGCTTGGAAATGATCAACATGCATAATAGAAGGAATGAGATCCATCATAAACAGAAATTATTTGGATCAAGTGAAGCTGCTGAAAGATAAGAGATACATCCCTTCAATAAAAAGGAATTTGATATCACTCGGAACTTTGGAAGCCAAAGGTTACCAGTTGTTAGAGAATGGAGGCTTGATCCAAGTAAGCAAAGAAGGAGTGGAAGTAAAGCTCCCTTAGAGTATGTGTATCCTGATCTCTGGGGACCCTCCTGATAGAATTGTATACTGAAAGAATTATTATGAGTATATTATGTACAAGGGATATTGGTTAATATACGGGGAATGATCAATGTTGTATGTTCCTCTCCAGTCTGAGTTAACAAACATGTGTCGCAAACGCAAGTATCCTCTTATGTCGTGGATAGGGAGATCATACGGTGTGTAGTAGATCACAGAAAATTGTATGGGTCGATTAACCTAGCGAGATATGAGTGGTATCACAGTTGAGACAGTCCAAGGATAGATTGTTGGTATAAGCTGCAGCATACGCGGTAATAAGCAACTTATCTTGGTTGCTTGGTATGTCTGGTGTGTGCGGTACGCATTGAAAGGACTTAAGTAAGATCGATTCTTTTATCTAACATTAAAAGAATATTGGTCTTCATGTTCGATGTAATTTTATGCCTAAATAAAGATACAGAAGTATACACAGATTTGTGTGTCACTTTGAGATATTATAGTGGAAAGTTCTAGTCGAACTTGTATATCTGTATCTTGGGTGGTAGCAGTCTTGTATGACTGTCTGTTACCAAAAATAGGTAACCATTTCCAGTATAGGATGGTGAAATTCCATGAACAACTCAAAAGGTTCGTTATGTTAAGTCCTGCAAACTGATTAATTTCAAGCATAAGAGAAAATGGTTGAGTGGATTGATTCAGGAGTAAAAGATGTTAATTAATTTTGGAAGCTTGTCAGAGCTCAAATTAATTAATTAATTAATGTCTGTTAACCTTAAATATGGGAATTTTCTGAGCCAATGCAACCCGTTCCTCATAACGTGGTAGCAAATAGGTATGACAGTATTGATTCCCTGGTGGCACGAATCAATACAAGTTAATTAATTATATTTTGGGTTGAATATGGGAGTTAATTAATTGATAGACCTTATTTTCTATTTGCATTATGGTCCCTGGTCTAGCCCCTTAAAGCTCAAGCCCATCTGAGATCAGTTTTCTCCTATAAATACCCCTCAGACTCTCAGATCACAACACATCACAAGATCATAAGTTGCTAAGTAGTAAACAAGTATTTGGGAGTTGATCATAGGCGACTTGATCTGAGAAAGAAGGAAGAAAATCTTCTTCTCGATAGGCACAGAATCCGAAGAGAATCTTCACTAGATTTCCAGATCGGAGGTAGGATACTGATCAGAAGATCAGATCTGGATGAACAATCTCTTCTTTCTCTCTCTAGTTTTGAAATTATTGTTATAATTTTAGTAGATTTAATTCCTTCATCTCGTAGGATTAATACTTGTTACACAAGAAAGAGGATTGAGGATCAAATCCCTGCGCACCCTGTTCAACAGATTCTACAATCCAGGTATTCCGCATAAACCATCTTCTGCATTTCAATAGGAGCATGCTAGGATTATTCATAGAAATAAAAATTTATTGTTGATATCCAATTTCAACCTGGGATATGGATTGGCAATTCAGTTTGCTACCGTGGGCGGCGGATGGAGGAGCAGGGGCGCGCAGACGGTGGACGGCGGCACGGCAGACGTCAGGCGGACCGGGGCGGCGGTTGGTGGAGGAGTACGATGGCTGGAGAAGCCGGAACACGGGTTGCAGACCGCACAAAGCTTCACACGGCTGTCGCACGTTTCTTGCGGGTTTGCCGGTGGTGGCCTGTCGGGCCATGTACACGCGGGCTTCGGGCTTGCAATGTGTGAACGGGCCCAATTTTCCTATTTTTTATGGATCAAATCTTGAAGGCCCAACTTTCAAAAAATAAATTCAGTTCTCACTCCAAGTAGTGGGAGCCCAATCAAAGATCTGTAAAATAAATCAAACTTGTAATAGATAAGATTTATTTTTGTTTTTGTATCATGAGGCCACGAGGACATTTTTTATTTGTTTTATTGTCTGTTCTTGCATGATATACGTGTTTTAATTATTTGCGCAGCATCCAAGTATGTTGTAGATAATATGTAGTGCGTTTAATGCTTATTATTTACTGCTTTAAAGCATGCTATGTGATTTATTTTATAAAGTTAAATTATGGCTATAAATTTGGGGTTCATGCATGGCAAGATAGAATTTTACCAATGTCATAATTTATAGCAACATAAAATAATATGTGCACAATTGAACCTTATGAATGAAAATTACTAAGTTGTGTATTTTAGAAAGACCTCCACAAAGCAATCTCTTATTAGAAGTGAATAATCTAATAAGTAAACGTCTACATGTGTAGCTTACTTATTTATTATTTTTAAGTTCTAATGGATGAGATTTCTTAGAACAAACATTCAATTCATGTGAGAAGTGGGAACTCATGCGTAAACGTCTACATGTGTAGCGTGCGTATTGGATCTTTCACAAGTTCTCTAGAGACTGAATTAAATGAGACGACCTTATTATAAAAGATCATGGTGTATTTTTTATCGATCTTTATATGGGAATGTTGGCTTTGTGGTATACTAGCTTAGATATTATCAGGAGTATAACTCATTTGTGATATCTCTGCTTAGTAGGATAATATGGTCTTGGATAGTCCCCAATTATTAATTTCATTTGTCTAGGGAGTTTGACATGGAATGGAATTAAAGGGACTGGAATTGAAAGATGCAGTCTGGTAGAGTATTTTATTGTAAACGTTCACATTTGTGACTTGCAATAGAAATACTTGGGCAAATTGGAGGAAACATTATATTGTTTTACCATAAGTAGCAATATTTATCTATTTCAATAGTTTGCGATTATGTTTTAATTTATGCTTTAATTTATTGTTTCAGACATGTCTTTACCAGATGTAATCAATATCATAGCACAAAACCAATTAACTGGTCCCAATTTCCAAGAATGGAAACACAACTTGGATTACATCTTTGTTGTAGAGGAACACAAGTTTTTCCTTGATGAGCCACGACCGGCGACTCCCACTGCTGAATCGACTGTTGAGAAAGTGAATCAATATAATAAGAGACTCGAGTCTAGCAACATAGTGAAATGCTATATGATAACTACTATGTCCAAAGTGTTACATCAATAACATCATTCATATGATAATGCTTGTAATAACATGGATAATCTCGCAGCGACCTATTGTGAGTCCAACCGAGCAGTTAGAATTAATCTTATGAGGGAAATCGTAGTAAAGAAAATGTTTGATATCATCCTTAACTCTCTGCCAAGTCCTTTGAGATTTTCAAACTGAATGTTGTCATGAACATGAAAGAGTACACTTTTAATGAGTTACTCAATGAGTTAATGGAAGCGAAATCAGTCATGAATCCGGAGAAAGTTGCTTTGACTACTTCTGGGGAACATACTGTTGCATTGGCTGGAAAGAAACGTAAAAGAATGTTTAAGAAGAAAGATAAGGGTACAACTACTCCGAAGAAACCTGAAATGACACCGGGTATAGCTGCAAAGACGAACAAGTGTTTTAGATGCGGCAAGGTTGGTCATTGGAAAAAAGATTGTCAAGTCAAAAAACTGGACAAGGTACGTCATGTGCATTTATAATGGAAACATGTTTAGCAGCAGTTTCTACCCATTCGTGGGTAGTGGATACTGGAGAAATTGATCATGTTTGTTATACTCTTCTTTTGGGGTTCGTGCCATCAAGGCAACTAAAACATGACAAGATTACCAACTCAATGGGTAGCGGAGAGCAAGTCTCAGCAGTAGCCATTGGATAATCTACTTTATGCTTTGAAAAATATTTTTCTTGTTTTAAGAGATGCTTTATATGTGTCGGTGTTTCGGCAGAACTTAATTTCAGTTTCCAAGTTATTTAATTATGGATTTTCGGTTATTTTTTATGGTGGTGTTTCTATCATTGGTAATAACAGTATGATCTATCATGGAAACTAATTAACTCTCTTTATATCATAAACTATTTGCGTAAATCTTCCGTAAATATTGCATCGAACTCTTCCAATAATAATAATCAGTAAAAGAGAAATTATTCTTCGGACGAGGATCAAACATATCTCTGGCACTTAAGGCTAGGTCACATCAATCTACGGATGATCAAAAGACTGGCGAATGTTGGTCTCTTGGATTCATTCCAAGTGGTATCTCATCAAGTCTGTGAATCCTGTATAAAGGGAAAGATGACGACCAGGTCTTTTAAGGCAAGTCAGTCTCGAGCAGAGGATTTGTTAGAACTTATCCACTTTGACTTATGTGGACCAATGTCCACGCAAGCTCGTGGAGATTATGAGTACTTCGTTGACGATTACTCAATGATTGGATATGACTATCTGTTTTGAGAAATGTAAAGAATTTAATGTAGAAGTATAGAAGAAGCTGGGTAAGACTATCAAAACATTATGATCGGATCGTGGTGGTGAATACCTCAACAACGAGTCCTTGCAGTACCTATCAGATGGGATTACGTCCCACTGGACAGTACCAAGAACCCCACAACAAAATGGTGTGACAGAAAGAAGAAATATAACTCTTTTGGAAATGGCTAGGTCAATAATTAGTTATGCAAGCTTGTCGATTTCATTTTGGAGATATACCTTGGAAATATCGGCGTATTTGCTTAACCCGGTACCTTCTAAATCAGTTTCGAAAATGCCTCTGGAGCTCTGGTATGGGCGAAAGCCCAATTTAACGAGAATGAGGGTTTGGGGTTGTCCAACATAGGTGCTGACAAAGGAACCTGATAAGTTAGAAAGTATGTGTAAGTTGATGTTGTTTACAGGATAACCCAGGCAAACGAAAGGTGGTTACTTCTATTGTCCTGAGAATCAGAAAGTCATTGTCAGTACCAACGTAAGATTCTTAGAGAACGAATATGTAAGAAACTACAGAACCAAAAGTGATATCATTCTCCACGAGCTTGGAGATGATGAAGCGATTCCATCATGAAAGCCCAGTGTACTGGTAGATCCACCTAGAACAGGTGAGGGAATACCAACACTGCCATCAATGTAAGGTATAAGACCATCGAGTATTGTTACAACTACTGACACGACTCAGATGCCTCGTTGCAGTGGGAGGATTGTTCAGCATCCAGAAAAGTACATGTTCGTGGGAGAGTCTTCTGACTTGATCCCGGAGAACGGATTGGATGATACCGGCCCATGGACATACGACGAGGCAGTATCTGGTAAATATGCGAATAAATGGCAGGTTGCCATGGATTTTGAGATAGAATCCATAACGGTTATGGATGTATACCAGAAAACTGATTTGCCAGATGGCTGGGAAAATTACAGCTTTCAAAGTAAGATTGGTGGCGAAGGGTTATAGTCAGAAAGGGGGGATAGACTATGATGAGACCTTCTCACCGGTTACCATGCTTAAGTCCATTCGGATACTTCAAGCCATAGAAACACATATTGACCTAGAGATCTGGCACATGGATGTCAAAACTGTATTTCTAAACGGGTACCTTGAGAAAGGTCGAGACATCTATATGCATCAACCAGAAGGATATGTGCAGAAGGGCGGAGAGCATTTGGTCTGGAAGCTCAAGAATTCGTTGTATAACTCAAGCAAGCTTCACGGTCATGGAACTTACGTTTTGGTGAAGTGATTAAATCTTATGGATTTTCACAATGCTCAAACGAGAGTTGTGTATACCGTCTGTGTGTCAGTGGAAGCGTGGTGGTCCTTGCACTTTGTGTAGGTGATATTCTCATAATTGGCAATAATGTGGAGGTATTGTCGGGCATAAATGGGTGGTTATTCGAGCAGTTTCATATGAAGGATCTTGGGAATGCGGGGTACATCCTTGGGATAAAAGTCTTGCGGGAGCACAAGAAAAGGATGTTAGCATTGTCTCAAGCTTCATATGTGGATACTGTGATTGCCCGTTTCAGCATGCAAACTGCCAAGTAAGGGTTGTTACCCTTTAGGCATGGTGTACATCTTTCTAGAGAATAGTGTCCGGAGGCACAAAAGGAGAAAGATGAGATGAGCAAGGTGTCGCATGCATCGGCTATGGGAAGTCTCATGTATGCAATGCTATGTACGAGACCATATATCTGCTTTGTTGTAGGCATGGTAGCAATATATAAGTCTAACCTTGGACAAGCGCATTGGACCGCGGTAAATCACATACATAAATACTTGAAAAGGACTAGAGACTATTATCTCGTCAATCAGTGTGAGGAGTTGTGCTACGTGGGTTATACGGATTCAGATTTCCAAGCAAACCAGGGTGAAAAGAAGTCCACCTCTGGCTATTTGTTTACATTGGGAGGTGGGGTCATGTCATGGAGGAGTGCAAAACAGAAGTGCATTGCCGACTCCACCATGGAAGCAGAATATGTGGCAGCTTCTGAAGCTTCAAAAGAAGCAGTATGGTTGAGAAACTTCCTTCTGGAGTTGGACGTGATTCCAATGTTGCCCAAGGCTGTCACGGTGTATTGTGATAACTCTGGTGTTGTGGCGAACTCAAAGGAACCACGAACTCACAGAGCAACAAAACATATTGAGAGGAAGTACCATATCATACGAGAAATCGTGGCTAAGGGTGAGGTGCTAATTTAGAAAATTGATACAAAGGACAATCTAGCAGATCCATTCACAAAAGCTCTGCCACAGAAGGTCTACGAGATGCATGTACGTAACCTTGGATTGAGGCTGTAGCCAGCTACGTGAGATGTTGACAAAATAGCTAGATTAGGATATACATTATATACTCTGTAAAATGCTTTTATAATGCTTTGAGTATAAGTGAGAGATTGATGGAATTGTATACAGAAAGCATTATGATTAGTATATTATGTACAAGGGATATTGTTTAATATACGGGGAATCATTAATGGTGTATGGTCCTCTCCTGTCTGAATTAACAAACATGTCTCGCAAATGCAAATATCCTCTTATCTTGTCAATAGGGAGATCATACGGTGTGTACTTGATCATAGAAGATCCTATGGATTGGTTAACCTAGCGAGATATAAATAGTATCATAGCTGACGCAATCCCAGGATAGACTTTCGGTATAAGCTGCAGCATTAGCGGTAATAAGCAACTTATCTTGGTTACTTGGTATGTCTGGTGCGTACGGTATGCATTGATAGAACCTAAGTAAAATCAATTCTTTCATCTAACATTAAAAGAATTTTGATCTTCATGCTCGATGTAATTTTATGCCTAAATAAAGGTACATAAGTATACACAGATTTGAGTGTCACTTTGAGATACTGTGGTGGAAAGTTCTAGTCAAACTTGTATATCTATATATTGGGTGGTAGCAGTCTTGTATGACTATTTGTTACCGGAAATAGGCAATTATATCAAGTATAGGATGGTGACATTCCATTAACAACTCAAAAGGTTCGTTGTGCTAAGTCTTACAGGCTGATTAAGTTCAAGCATAAGTGAAAATGATTGAGTGGATTGATTGAGGAATAAAAGATGTTCATTAATTTTGGAAGCTTGTAAGAGCTCAAAATAATTAATTAATGTCTGTTAACCTTAATATGAGGATTTTTCGAGCCAATGCAACCCGTTCCTCATAACGTGGTAGCAAATAGGTAGGACAGTATTGATTCTCTGGTGGCATGAATCAATACTAATTAATTAATTATATTTTGGGTTGAATATGAGAATTAATTAATTAATAAGCCTTATTTGCTATTTGCATTCTGGTCCCTGGTCTGGCCTATTAAAGCTCAAGCCCATCTGAGATCAGTTCTCCTATAAATACCCCTCAAACTCTCAGATCACAACACACCACAAGATCATAAGTTACTAAGCATCAGACAAGTATTTGGGAGCTGATCATAGGCGACTTGATCTGAGAAAGAAGGAGAAAACTCTGCTTCTCGATAGGCATGAAATCTGGAGGGAATCTTCACTAGATTTTTGGATCGGAGCTAGGATACAAATTAAAAAATCGGATCTGGAGGAAGTAATCTCTTCTTTCTCTCTGTGGTTTCGAAATTTTTGTTATAATTTCAGTAGATTTAATTCCTTCATATTGTAGGATTAAATCTTATTGCGTGAAAAGTTCATTATTTCACTCACTTATCTATATTATTTTCTACTATTTATGTAGTTTTCTTAAGTTTATATACATATTTTATGCATGAGTCTATACTATGTGGTGTTACGCTTGTCATGGTGTGTTTTTGCAGTTTTAGGCTTAAATTCACTGGAAAATTGTTCCGAAAGCAATGACGTGCAAGAGTAGCAGTGAAGAGTTCCTCCACACAAGGGATTCGGGCTATTGTAACATGACAATGGATAGAGCTTCGAGTTAGCTTTCCAACGAACTGGAATCGGGTCAATTGGAGTTCGGGAGTGAAAGTTATGGCCAAAACCATGAAACCGCGCAGACGGGTCGATGCAAGAACACCGCGTCGATCGAAGCCTGTCCACGTCGATCGAAGTGCGGGAAAATCTGGCGAAATTTGATTAAATTCGAATCAAATCAGAATTCCAGCCCTAGACTTGATAGGATACACATTCACTCCTATAAATAGTCCTTATTTTCGAGTTTTATTCACCTATTACCATCATATATCATCCCTTTTCATATATTATTCAGCCTTGGACCTTTGAAGCATTCAACATACTTTATTTTCCAGCACGAACCTTTATTTTCTTGTAAGTTATTTTTATGCACTTTAATAATATGTTTTGTTTTGGTTTGGTTTTCTATCGGCGATGAGTGGCTAGAAACCCTAGCGGGTTATAAGGCAACGAATATCAATCAAATGCATGTTTAATTGATTAACATTGAATTGCTTGGTTTTGAATTCCTGTTTGAATTATTAGGATTTAGAATTAATCAGATCGAAAGATAGAATTAATTCTAGGTTTATAGTTGTTAATTGATGGACTGAAAAGAGAAAATTAATAACAGGAAAAGGAATTCGAATACAATTAATAATTTGTCCTAGAAGAAGATAGTAATTGTAGGGTTAGTTCGTGGATTTACGAAAGGTTGATTAGTATTGTGTTATTGAGGCCGATAAAGCATATACATTAACATACTAACCTAGGCTATAATTATCTGACCAAGAAGTTATAGTATGTTATGATTTCCCACCAATGCAAGTTAATTAATTAATACTCCATGTATTTTGATTGATAGTTCTCCCTAGAGTTTGTGTCCCTTTAATTTGATTTCCCAAACTCTTTAATTTTCTGCATTGCTATCTTTACTTTTTAAAATTAAAACCCCAATTTTTTGTTTACTCAAACAATAGATCTTAGGATTATAGCTAGTGATGGGTTTGGTATACTGAAAGCATTTATTATAATGAGTATACAACGGTTTATTTCTCCTATATGTCAAACAATCTTACATGTGTGTAACAATGTTATCCTCTTGTCTCACCAATATGGATGATCATACGGCGTGTTGTAGATCGCAGAAGACAGTATGATCACTTGACCTAGTGAGACATAAACCTAATCACAGCCGAGACAGCGTGTGAGGATACGTCTGTTAGGATGGCTGCGGCATTGTTGGAATAAGTAGTCTGTCTTGGTTACTTGACATGCTAGTACGCACGGGTGGCGTATTGATGGACCGCATGAGATGTATTCGACTGTCTGACTTCAGTGAATACAAGATCTCGTTATTGATTGAGTCCAAACCCTAACGAAGGTTCAAGGGTTTGCACGGGTTGATTGTTGCTTTGACTTTCCATGGTGGAGAGCCTGAGTAATGTGCTCGTATATCCGCATCTTGGGTAATAGCAGTTTGTGTAGTACCGCCTGAGACTGGGTTTAGGTAACCATATCCGAGTAATAGGATGGGGACATTCCCTTAGGAGCTCAATAACATTCATCGTGCCAAAGTCCTGCAGGCTGATTAAGTTCAGGCACGAGTGATAAGGATTGAGTGGTACTACTCAGGAATTATAAGATATTAATTAATTGTAGTTAGAGCTTGTCAGAGGCTCCGATTGATTAATGAATGTCCGGTAACCTTAAATATGGGGATTCTCAATTAATGCAACTCGTTCTCACAACGTGGTAATAAAGGGGTAGGTCAGTATTAATTCTGTGGCGAAAAAGAATTAATATTAATTAATTGTGTCCTGGGTTGTGGACATGGGAATTAATTAATTTATAGGCCCACTTTATTATTTGCATTAGGTCCCAGGACTGGCCCAAATAAATATGCTGAATTGAGCCCACTAGCCCATTAGGGATTAAACCCTTGGTCTATAAATAGACCACTCTCTCTGGAAACCCTAGCAACCTTTGAACACAATTCAAATCAGTGAAACCCTAGAGCCAGAGAGAGAGGGGTGACGGCTCTGTGCAAGAGGAGGAGAATTTCGGTTCTGGCCTTGTACAACTACAGATCTGTGGAATCCTCACCAGTAGCAAATTTGAACAGCATTGGGATACAGCCCTGAAGATCTGATCTGGAGAATAGAATTCTTCCTTCTTGTTATTCTTTATTTTAGATTTAGTTTAGAAATTAGATTTCCAATTTCTGTTTCCGTAGATTAAATCGAATTGCATGGTTGAATTGAAGATGAATATTCAAACGCAAAAGATCGGATCAAACTCTACGGAATAACGGTAAATTATCAATCCACAATTTGAATTAAGTTCATAGGAGCAAGCTAGGTTTTACAGTGAATTATGATTGTATGCAATATCCGTAAATCGATCCAGTTCACTTGGATTTTGTGATTCGGTTCACTGAAAAATCCCTACAATTGGTATCAGAGTCAGGTTTCTGATTTATGGCTTTGTTGCATACAATAAATTCAATTATGCATGTATGAATTTTATTTTGTATTGTAGATGGTTTTTGTTCCTCGTGGCAACCCGTATGATTCAGCCCGCGGTGGTTTATCCGTGTAGGGCTGAATTATTTTGTAAAATCATGAGAAAATCCGTGATTAGTGTAGATTTGTTTTAAAATTGTAATAGAATAGATTTTGTAATTTTATTTCAAATCTGTAATTGGACGTGTCGAGGACGAAGAACGAAGACAGAGCCGACGGGTCGCGGGCGACAGCGCGCGGAGGCACGCGACGCAGTGGACGGGGGAGCAGCGGCGACGGCACGGCAGCACGTGGCGGCGTGCGCGGGCGGTCGGCGGCGGGGCAGCGGCTATGGCTGTCATCGGCAGTTGCTGTCCCTGCGGCTGATGGCTCGTGTTTTGGTGGTTTGTACAATCCTGTTTAACCCTAGAGTTTGCATTAGGGTTAGGGCAAATCATCAGATCACAAAGGCCTAAAGCCCAAAAGATTTGGTGGTTGAAGATTTAGAGGCCCTAGAAGATTTGAAAAAGATTTGGATTTATCCAATAAATTCAAATTCAAATTATAATAGATAGGATTTTATTTTTTCCTATTTTGTGGGACCACGAGGAATTTTTGTTTGCCTTAATTGTCCTCGTATGATATGTGATTTATTATGTGTGCAATTAAGCATGTGTAGATAATAGGAAAATCATGATTTACAGCTTTTATTATTTACAGTTTTTCCAAGCATGCTTATGTGATTAATTTCTTGTTGGATTATATTTTGGGAATTTTTGGGCTTGTTTAATTACGTACAAAAATTTGGAAAATATAATAACAAAGAAATTATGTGTGCGCATATAAGAAACCTTTTAAAAGAAAAATACTAAGCTGATTTTTTTAATTAAAATCAATAGACCTCCACAAAGCGGTCCTAGGCTGTAAGTGTATCTCTCGTTCTAGTAAACATCTACGAGTGTAGCTTGCTAGTTCCTAGAGGTGCATGGGTACGGTTGTCTGGATTTCTAGAACAAATAATTTAAATCATGTGAATAGTGGGAGGGTTTTGTGTAAACGTCTACGAGTGTAGCTTGCGTAGATCTCTTTCATAAGTATTCTAGATTGATTTAAATTATAGATAACAAAATCTTTAAGGGTTGTGCGGTATGGTTACATGCCATGCTAAACTGTCTCTTTTGGCCAGAGTTAAATTTGTGGTTAATGACTTAGAAGCATCTTAGAATATAATGCGAGAAATGCATCCCTGTTCTTGAGGTTGTTCCCATTTTCACTAAGGGATCAAGCTCAATCTTGGCTCACTGGACTTGACTGCAGCAAGATCCGGACTTGGGAGGAATTGAGAGCTGAGTTCCTCTCTAATTTCTTCCCACCCTCTGTCATTATTCAAAGAAAGATGGGCATTCTACAATTCCCTCAGAGGGTGGATGAGTCTCTGCTTGAAGCCTGGAGCAGGTTCAATGAACTGCTCAGGAGTTGTCCCAACCATGGAGTCGATACTGAAGAACAGGCTCACGTTTTCTACCGGGGCATGACTGAAAGGACTCAAGAGTTCGTGGACAACGCAGCTGGGGGGGTCCATTATGAGCAAGTCCGCGGAGAAAGCTCTAAAACTTTTTAAGAAGATGGCGCTGCACAATCAAAAGTGGGCAAACCCAAGGAGGCCGTGGATAAAGTGGAGACTGAAGATCCTCTCAAAATTGAGGTTGAGAAGCTGGGAGAGGATTTGGACAAATTGTCTGCGGGAGCTTCTACAACTACGGTTGCACAGGTGCAACCCGAAACTCCTGCGGAGGTGAGCTATCTGAATAGAGGGGGATACCCCTACTAGCACCAGCAAAGGAATGGGGGATATCAATATCCACCGAGAAACCACCATGGTTTCTCCTACTCTCACCCTGAGGCAGTCGGGCGACCACCACCGGGATTTGAAGTTCAGAATGGAGAAGAGGTGGAAAGAAGAAGGACAGCTTGGATGATATGTGTTGGGATTATATACTGAAAGCATATATGATTAAGTGTTTTGTACACTGGTCTTCATATATGTTGCCGCAACAATACTCGCTGTCTGATAGAACAAACATACAACGAACTATAATATCCTATTATCTCGCCTATAGGGATGATCATATGGTGTGTTGTAGATCACAGAGGATCATATGAATCGTTTGACCTAGCAAGATATAAACAGTATCACAGCTGAGACGGTCCCTGGATAGGCTGTCGGTCTAAGCTGCGGCACATCGGTTCATAAGTGGGCTTATCCTAGCTACTTGATGTGTCGGTACATTG
>JAPKLW010003801.1:21692-35355 GCA_026898455.1 Plectranthus barbatus
GCATAGGATTCGCATGGTTTATTTAATTAAAATTTATTCCTGGTATCCTAAGAACGATCCTTGGCAAGAAATTCATAATGGCAACTCGTGTTGTCCATCGTAGACTCAAACCCTACAATTATGTTGGCCAGATTCATTAAGGCCTCAGACCAACGGTTTGGGAAGCTGGAGTAGGAAGTGATTGGTGTACATACTAAGGTAGATCGGATGGGAAAGCACCTGCAGATGGTTGAAACGCAGGTCAGCCAAATCGCCAGCATTATTGGGGCTCACCACAAGCAAGGACAGCTGCCAAGCACAACCGAGGTGAACCCAAGGATTCAAAAAGATTGCAAAGCTGTCACACTAAGATCTGGGACGAGTTACAAGGGCCCCCGAGATGGTTCGGGATGAGTCTGAAGCTAAAGAGGTGCAAAATTGCGCCACTGGAGGCTTGACTTCGATCGATGCACGTTCCACGTTGATTGAAGCCAAGGGGAATGGAGAAGAATTAAGCGATGAAGAAGGCTCTACTTTGATCGACGCAGCTGATGTCGATCGAAGTGCGTGGAAATTGACCTCGACCGAGGCACCCCTACGTCGGTCGAAGTCGAAGCCCATCTCAGGCAAGATTCCGGTGAATTCTGAAGATCTTGTCCCTCTTATACCATTCCGTCAGAGGTTTGCAAAGCAAAAAGAGGACTCCAAGTTCGCGAGATTTGTGGAGAACTTGAGGAAGGTCAGCATAAATATTCCGCTGATCGAGGCGCCGAAGGAAATCCCGGTGTACATGAAGTACCTCCAAAAACTGATGAGTGGGAAGAAACAGTTCGTGGTGAACGAAACTGTGAAGATCCACAAGCAGTGCAGCCTGCTACTGCAAAAGCAGGTGCCCATCAAGAGAAGCGACCCTGGATGCTTCTCTATCCCGGTGGAGATTGGAGGACATACCTTTGAGAGAGTATTGTGCGATACTGGGGCCAATATCAATCTGATGTCATACTCTATTTACAAGCGCCTCAACATCGGAGAGATGAGGTCCACTACTAAGTTTGTATTTGTGAACACTAATGAGTCTAGTCATAAATAGTTTGACGAAAGCTTCTTTGATCCCATACGAATATAGTTGATGGACGAGATTGTTACAGAAATACATAGCAAGGTTTGAGCTTATAAAGTTATACATTTATCAGGATATATATATTGTCCAAGTGGGAGATTGTAAGATTTAATTTTGGATTAAATATTTTATTTGGACAAATATATATATATATATATATATATATATATATATATAGAGAGAGAGAGAGAGGGGGGGTTGTATTCATATGTTAACCACTTCCCAGATGTTATATGTTATCTCATTGTCGGTGCATTATCTAAACAAGCTAATTACATTATCTAGGCCATATGCGGTACGTTACAAAGATAACGTACAAACTGATAGATAATGTAATGCAATAATAATGTAATATATTATCTTCGTAATGTACCGCATATGGCCTAGATAATGTAATTAGCTTGTCTAGATAATGCACCGACAATGAGGTAACAGGTAACATCTGGGAAGTGGTTAACATATGAATGCATCCCTATATATGTGTGTATATATATATATATATATAATATCATATATATATTGCTATTATAACTAATGTATTATTTAAAGATATATTTATGATTTGGTGAGGGGTCAAATTGTAAATATCATATAATTGATTCATTGAATCAATTATAAATTCAGTCTAGTCCCCAAGAAGCGGAACGTACTTCAGTCTTCTTTTTCCCATCAAAGAAAACATACGAGAGGTATTCCGTATTCATGGAAGATCAACTGCATTTCAAGATCTTCAATTATGACTTCAGGTTAGTGCTTCTGCGTTTATGAATTCTCAGTTTATCATCATAGAGTTGTAATTAAGGAATTGATTTAAATCCTAATTATGAAGGATTTACTTTCTAACATACTTTGAGCAAATATTATGCTTATAATTAAATATAGGAAAATGCAACACTTCATTATCATATATTTGAAGTTCTTATTAATTGGCGGATTTGACGTAGTTTGAAATTAATTTAATTAATGAAGCAAACAAAAGAAATTTAAAAGATAATGACTCCATGAAAACAAAAATCAAATTAGTATTTGGCACGTAAAAAGAGACAAAAAGGTGCAAAAAGGGTGGTGTGGCGACTAAAGGTTTGGACGATTTTTGTTTTCACATTCCTTTTTTTTTTTTCTGTGGCTTGTGTTATTTAGTGCAGACACATGTTTAGCAAACAATATTTTCATATTGCTAAACTTTTTTTTCTAGGGTTAATATGATTTTCTTATTTTTATATTTTGGGTTATTATATTTTCATTATAATATGTAGGTTTTATATATTTCTCTTTATTGTTGTTTGTTGAAACAAAAATACTTGTGGCAATTTATTTGTTGATTTTCCATGTGTTACTCGAAATGTTAAAATAGTACTCTAATGAGATATTTTATATATAAATAATTTTTGAGAAAAAAATATATGATTAATTACTAAATGGTTGTTTCGTTCATATAATATTGAGAATAATTCCATATTTAAGTAATTCTGGAATAATATCTCGTGTTTCGATGGTTGGGAATTATACCCTAAATTTTTGTCCATTGAGGATAGTTGTCCTCCATTGCTTATGGGGTTGAAACATAAATAAATATAAGTTGAACTCAATTTAACTTTAGAACTTTTATTTGCTAATATTTAATTAAGTAATTTGATTTAATTTATACATTTTACAGCTATTTATTCATGTACTTCATTTTTTAAAGTGTTAACTGTTAAATATGCCCCTGCAGTCGTTTTATGCTGATGTCAGAATTTTTTCAATGAAATAAATGTGTTTTTTGCTTCAATACTTGTTTTTTTTTAATTGAGTAATAAAATTGAAAACAAAAATATACAATCATGAGAACCCACATAAAAGTGAGGTGAAGGAACCGTTAACTGTTAAATTATAATACTCCTTTCGTTCCGATTATATGGTCCGGGTTATTATTTTAGAGTGTTTCAATTATATCGTTCAATTTCTATATTTAGTATTTCCAAGAAACAAATTAAACTTCTTCATAAAAAAAAGTGACGCGTAGACGTAGTGGACAGATAAAAACCATGAAAAAGATAACCCAGTGATTTTCATACTATAAACCTTAAAGCATGCCGATAAAGTTTAAATTGTGCTTAAATTTTATTAATGTCCAATAATTAAATCAAATGTATAGACTATAGAGAGGTGGGTCTAATTTTTATAAAGTTGGAGATATAATTTGATCAAACATCGAGATATGTTTGATTCTTCGCTTTAATCTCATATCACATTATCCTAATAAAATATGGTTTAGTTATTTTAAAGTATTGTGCCCAAATAATTATTTAAAATAGTATTATCTCAACAAACAGCGTGATGATGGAACAGTTGTACAATCATATTGATAGCGGTTTCTCATTCTATTCTTTGAGTTAAATATAATTCTTTAAAAAAAAAATAATCTCACCATTTTTTATTATGAGACAGATTTTAATACATTATTTCAATAAGTTAAATATATTATTTTATTTTAAAAAATTATATTATTTGTAATAAAGAAATACATTATTTCAATAAATTAAATACATCATTATTTTTTTCTGTGTAAAAAATTACATTATCTGTAACAAAAAAAATTACATCATTTCAATAAATTAAATACATCATTAAATTCATTTCATAATAAAAATGATGAGACCATCTCATATGAGAATTTACCAAAAAAAAATTGGATGGTGGCCTGGGCCAATTATAAGGGTGGCTCAGTCTATCATCCAAATTGTCGATAATATTAGGTTAATGGGAGCACTCATTATCATAATTGGGTTGATTTAATATTATATTATGATACAATTCTTTATGACAAATTGATTTATAAAAAAAGGATATTGAAATGGTTCAAATCATAATTTACAGTTGATGGGGATACATTTAACATTTTTTTACTGTACAAAATTTTTAATGCTACAGTAAATAGTCGACTGATTACTTAACGAATACAACTCTGAATAAGCTTTATAGTCATAATCATAGGCAAAAACTTGCGTTAGATAGGCTTAAACGGTTTAGGCGGGTTTTATCCTACCCAAATGAGTTGACTCATTCCAAATAGGGTTTGTTAATCCCAATTAGGGTATATTATATGGGTTTGGGCTTTGGTTAATGGATAAAACCCGCCTAAATCGTTTAGGCCTGCCTAACCCAAGACTTTCTCTAATGCATATTCCAACAAATAATTTGGGCCCACATGCTAACAAGAAACGACCAATAGTTACGAATGTTTTTACTTCAAAATTTAATCTCCAGTGCAATGAATCCACCTAGAAAAACAAATAATATATAGTACATATATTCTTTTTTTAGTGGTTATTTAATAGTATTAATTAGCTATAGACACCATTCATTATGTATGTAAAGAATTTGGGCACAACTTTTGACGTGTCCAATTTGGCGTTTTGGGTTCATATTGTGACTAAAAATCTCACCTAACCCATTAATTTGTATATAGTATTGAGTCCTATCAGGTATATTTTGATCATATATACATGTATGTATTATATTTAATCTGCGCTAACTATTTCATGCAAAATATTATATATATATATATATATATATATATATATAAATATGATGTTTTGTTTTGTACTTTTAGTAAAAAGAGTTGTGTCCGAATAAAAATATGATAAATTAAAAATATACTCCCTCCGTCTCAAATTAATAGTCCCAAACCAAAATAACACAATAACCAATGTTTATGAGTGCAGTAAAATTAATATTTTATTGGTGAATGTGAAAAAATTTGTCAACCAAAAAAGAAAATGAGACTAATAAATTGGGACGGAGGAAGTACTATTTAATAGTGTGATCATGTACCAAGGTGAGCACTCCCACACATTGTATTTAAACAGGGTAATTCTAAATACAACCACATTTTTGCTCAATATAGCCATTTTAAATATAATTTTACAATTTTATCCTTAAAATTCCATAATTTAAAATTTTAATTAAAAAATTAAACTCACATCAACATCTCATTCCCCTGAACAGAAATCAAAACCAAAAAATTAAATGTCGATTTCAATCTACGTCCCAAGACTTGTAATGCTATCTAAAGCTCTTATTTTTATAATTTTGATATACATTGATGATGAGACCACCAGAATGATCACTCTTCGCCACTAACAATTTATCCAGCGACTGTAAATTCGCAATACCGTTGCCCATGTATGTGCCGCCCCTCCTGCCCAGACTTCGCCTTGTTCCCACATGCCTCCTCCTTCAAAATTTATAATCAGCCGTCTCCTTATTCTCATCACCAATGCCCCCTCTAGGCCTGCCGCCAAACGCACACTACCATCCCTCAACTTATAGATGTGCTTCTTGTTGGGGAATAACATTACAATTCATATAGTTGTTGTTGTGAATTGAAGCGATTGCGACACAAATAACTAACAGAAAATACAAGAACACAAAGAATTATAATGGTTCGAGCGTAAGCTCTACGTCCACTCTTTAAGCTTCCTCGGTGATGATTTTATTATGGTGAAGAAATTACAAAGTATGTGACAATTACAATTGGTGGGGAGCAGGGGTATATATAGGGAGATATTCCTAATCACATAAGGAATATAAAACTTAGATATGGTAGTATATATTTAAACCTAAATCTATCTAAAATAGATTTATACATATCCAAATCTAATACCAATAAGGATAAAATCTTGTCCAACAAGGAAACAAGATATACACAATATATTTTCCATATCTATCCAACTCGAACTGCTCCTCGAGTTCCTCGACCTACACAGCTCGACCCACTTTACCGGACTAGTCTCCTCAACCCACTCGAACTACATCCTCGAGTTATATTGAGGCTACTCCAACAATTCTCCACCTTAGGCTCAATATCACCTCGGCTTGGCACCTCTTCTTCAGTTCGACTTCAACAGTTTGATCAGTTCCAAACAATACTCAAACTTAGTACTTGGAACTGGCTTCGTAATCATATCCGCAGGATTATCGAGAGTATTAACCTTGTGCAGCTCGACATCTCCGGCTGCCACCACATCTCTAATAAAATGGAACTTTACATCGATATGCTTAGTTCTCTCATGATGAACATCATTTTTCGCCAAATGCAAAGCACCTTGATTATCACAGGAAACCTTCATTCTTCCTTGATCAATCCCCAGTTCATTCATGAATCCGAGCAACCACAGACCTTCCTTAATCGCTTCGGTCAAGGCAATGTACTCCGCCTCCGTCGAAGATAAGGCAACTACCCTTTGTAGACTTGCTCTCCAACTAATCGTCGTTCCATACGATGTGAACATAAAACCCGTCAATGACTTCCTCGTATCTATACATCCTGCATAATTTGAGTCCACAAACCCTTCGACTGGGAGCCTCAAGCTCGAACCATCACCCTCGAAGACTAGACCCTTTCCAACTGTCCCTCGAACATACCTGAGGACCCATTTTAGAGCTGCCCAATGCTCTTTCCTAGGTTCGGCCATGAACCTACTAACCATGCTGAGAGAATAAGCAAGATCCGGTCTCGTACAGACCATAGCATACATCAACGAACCGACAACGCTCGCATAAGGAACACCTCTCGTAAACTCCTTTTCCTCCTCGTCGAGTTTCCCAGCAGCACTCAACTTGAAATGAGCTGCTAACGGAGTGAGCACATGCTTTACATCCTTCATTCCATGCTTCTCAAGAACTTTCATCAAGTATCCCTCTTGAGATAATGTGAGTCTTTTTCGAGCCCTGTCTCGAACTATTTCCATACCCAGGATCCTTCGAGCACAACCGAGATCTTTCATCTCGAACTCCTGACTCAGAGCTTCCTTCAGTTCGGCTATCCCTTGCTTATCTCGACTTGCTATCAGCATATCATCTACGTGCAGCAGTAGATAAATTTGAGTCTGCATATCTTCACCTCGAAAATATACACATGGGTCATGTTTGCATCGAACAAAGTCCTGCTGAATTATAAACTTGTCGAACCGCCTATTCCACTGCCTTGGAGACTGCTTCAATCCATACAATGACTTCTTGAGAAGACACACCTTCTCCCCTCTATCGGTTTCCTCGAAACCCTCGGGCTGCGTCATAAGGATCCTTTCCTCTAGCTCTCCGTACAGAAATGCGGTCTTTACATCCAATTGTTCCAACTCCATGTCGTACCGAGCAACTAACGACAATATCAGCCTTATAGACCTTTGTTTCACCACTGGCGCAAACACCTCGCCATAATCCACACCTTCCCGTTGCGTGAAGCCTCGAGCAACTAGTCTAGCCTTGAATCTAACCCCGGAAACCTCTTGTTTCTTCTTGAAGATCCACTTACAGCTAACTATCGATTGCTTCTCCCCCGGCTTATCCACCAACTCCCAGGTGTTATTCTTCCTCAAGGAGTCCATCTCCTCCTTCATGGCATCGAGCCATTTGAGCCTCTCCTTACAAGTTATGGCTTCGGTATAGCTCTTCGGCTCAGTATCATCCAGCTCTACCTCTTCCGCCATAACAAAGGCATATGCTACCACATCAGCATATCCGAATCGAGTGAGAGGTCTTATCTGCCTTCGTTCCCTATCTCTCGTGAGATTATAATCTTGAAGCGCACCTGACCCTCGAACCACCTCGATCTTGCCAACCACCTGAGGTACTCTCTTCGACCTACTGGTCGGCTCCTCCTCAATCTCAGCAACTGATCTATCTCCTTCGACCTTGTCAGACTGTTCCTCCGAAGGACCACCTTGTTTCTCAAGGATATTTTCCCGTTCCCCGGCCCCCTTATCCAGATCTCCAACCTGCTCCTCCTTGAACGTCACATCTCTGCTAATGATGCACTTTCTTACATCCGACTCGAGACACCATAACTTGTACCCTTTCACTCCTTCGGGGTACCCAATGAATATGCATTTCAATGCCCTCCTCCCAAGCTTATCTCCTTTGATGTTTGCATAAGCCATGTAACCAAAAGCTCTAAGGTTGCTAAAATCCGGAGGATGACCAGACCATATTTCTTCCGGAGTCTTGAAACCTAGTGCAGATGAGGGGCACCGGTTGATCAAATAAGCTGCAGTAGTCACTGCTTCTGCCCAGAACGACTTGGGTAACTTTGCACCGAACAACATGCACCTCGTTCTTTCCAGCAACGTCCGATTGTACCTCTCCGCCAATCCGTTCTGCTGAGGTGTTCCAGCCACTGTCTTGTGCCTCGCAATACCGTGCTTCGAAAAGTATCTCTCGAACTCTTTCGAGCAATACTCAAGGCCATTGTCAGTTCGCAACCTCTTCACCTTCCTTCCAGTCTGATTTTCGATCAGCACTTTCCACTTCTTGAAGGTCTCCAAAGCATCACTCTTATTCTTCAAGATGTAGACCCACACCTTCCTTGAGTGATCATCAATGAGGCTCATGAAGTACCTCGCTCCTCCATTCGAACTGACCTTTGAAGGTCCCCATAGATCTGAGTGGATGTAGTCCAGAGTTCCTCGAGCTCTCTCTCGACCTACTCCGAACTTTACCTGGTGAGATTTCCCGTAGATGCAATTTTCACAAAAATCTAGCTCTCTGATGTTATCCCCGAGCAACAGATCTTGCTTCGATAACTCCTACAGCCCCCTCTCACTTACGTGACCGAGTCGCCTGTGCCACAGTACTGACTTGTCAACCGTCACTATTGAAGCCTCCCCGATCACCGTGCTCCCCATCAGAGTGTAAATGCCATTCCTTCGAGCTCCTTTCATCAAGACCAGGGATCCTTTGCACACCTTCAAAGTCCCAGCTCTTCCATCCTGATCGTGTAACCCAGTTCGTCGAGCATCCCCAAAGAGATCAGGTTTCTCTTAAGCTCCGGAACGTACCTTACACCTCGAAGTACTCTTTCAGTATTATCGTGCATCTTAATCCTCACCGAACCCATTCCAACCACCTTGCATGGTTTATTGTTACCCAGAAGAACACTCGAGTTCTCCTGCTCCTCGAATCCTTCGAGCCATGACTTATTAGGTGTCATGTGGAATGTACAACCTGAATCCAATATTCATTCCCTCTTCGAGCGCTCATTCGAAATCACCAATGCCTCTCCCGAGTCATATTCCTGCTCAGCAACAGCTACATCCGCCTGCTGCTTCTGCTCCTGCTTTGTCTGCCTCTCTGGACAATCTCTCTTGATGTGTCACTTCTTTTGACAGAGAAAGCATTTGACCTTTGGTTGTGATCCTGACTTTGGCCTGGAACTTGACCTCGAACTTCCCCTATTGGAGTTCCTCATCTCCGATCTTCCTCGAGCCGCCCTAACCACCAAGCCTTCTCCATGAGTGTTCTCTCGCTCCTCGTTCTTCTCATTTAACTCCTTCGAACTTAGAGCAGACTGAACCTCATCCATGGTCAATGACTCTCTTCCATACATTAAGGCTTCCTTGAAGTTCGAATAACTCTTTGGCAGCGCACTCAACAACATCAATGCTTGATCCTCATCTCCTATCGCCACATCGATATTTTCCAGATCGAGGATCAACTTATTGAACTCGTCAAGCTGCTCGTTGATCGGTCTTCCCTCTTGCATCTTAAACGAATATAACAATTGTTTAAGATAGAGCCGATTCGCCAGGGACTTCTTCATATATAAGGATTCCAGTTTGGTCCATACTTTCGCTGCCGTTTTCTCCTTCGACACCTTCCTCAACACCGTATCTCCGAGACTCAGAATCAGCGCACTGTGCGCCTTCGCCAGTGTATCTTTCTTCTGTTGCTCCGTCATCGTGTCAGGTAACCCAGCCTCTCCCTTCAAGGCACCATCCAAGCCTTGTTGCACAAACAACACTTGCATCTTGAACTTCCACAAACCGAAATCTTCGATCCACGTTCACCGCACCAATTTGTTGTGAATTGAAGCGATTGCGACACAAATAACTAACAGAAAATACAAGAACACAAAGAATTATAGTGGTTCGAGCGTAAGCTCTACGCCCACTCTTTAAGCCTCCTCGGTGATGATTTTATTATGGTGAAGAAATTACAAAGTATGTGACAATTACAATTGGTGGGGAGCAGGGGTATATATAGGGAGATATTCCTAATCACATAAGGAATATAAAACTTAGATATGGTAGTATATATTTAAACCTAAATCTATCTAAAATAGATTTATACCTATCCAAATCTAATACCAATAAGGATAAAATCTTGTCCAACAAGGAAACAAGATATACACAATATATTTTCCATATCTATCCAACTCGAACTGCTCCTCGAGTTCCTCGACCTACACAGCTCGACCCACTTTACCGGACTAGTCTCCTCAACCCACTCGAACTACATCCTCGAGTTATATTGAGACTACTCCAACAGTTGTGTTGAATGCTTCTCGCAGGCATTGGTGTAGATGGTGAAAGATTATTCAAAACTTCCAAAATTTTGATTGTTGTTTCAAATGTGTGGAGATGTGGTTGAGGGCCGAGGCTACGATTATTAGTTCTACTTCTTATCTTTTCAATTGAAATTTTATTTTTGAGGCTATAAGGATAGAATTGTAATATATTTTTAGAGTGGCTATGTTAAGTAAAAATGTGGCTGCATTTAGAATTACCCATTTAAAAATATACATCAAAAACTTATGCCAGAGCCGAGATGGTGTGACGTTTTGAGTGTAAGATTACAAATAAATTAAATTGTTCGTAAGTTATTTGGGTATTGATTTGAAAAAAAATTCGTTCGAACTTATTTTGCATCGTAGTATTCAACTCGTGAGCATGTTCGTTAAATATAAAATAATTAATTTTATAAATATGATTTTTTCATAATTTAAGAGTAACAATAATGATAAATGTTTATAGTAATGAGAAAGATTTGAATTTGAGTTTGTATATGCTATTAATCTCATAATAAATAACTTTTTCTTTCAAATTAATAATAAATATTTTAATTATATTCAAAATTAAGAAAGTTTGTTTAGGCTCAATAAAGTTCTTGAAGTCCAAAGTATTCGATAAAAATACTCGAAGCCCAATTCGGTTCGATCAAACCTCTATTCGAACGAAATGCTTATTTATGCATAGCGCATTCCGATGCAATGCAAATGATGTATTTGTTGGTTATCACAACCTGACACAACTATTAATGCAACAAATACAACTGAATGATGCAATTTTAATGATTAAAAATGCAACAAAAACAGGGGAACTAGAAGTGATGAAAATAAATAAAATAAAGCCGAGTTGGGGAGTCCTCTTTCCACAAGACGAAAACACCAACGCAGTGTTCGTTTTGATAGCGCTCGTCCCCAAAGGTAAAATGGCTTCGTCTTCTACGAGGCAACACCGTGATCGCAGAAGTTGTGACAAACTGAACGGAGTTGAAAATTGAGCAAGCTAACGACTTATGAAGAATGATGCGAGTTCTCTAAGAAGTTGCATTAATTCGGTAACTGAAGACATGCACCTATGTATATCTATTTATAGCCAAGACTCAAACATAGGGAGCGTGTTGGTTATGACACAGACATCATTGCTCGGCGGTTATAGCGGGAGTCACGGGTGTAATGCATGCACACACGAGAGTGATGGTGTCGTTTGAACAGGAGCTGCTATGAATCCTGACATTCAAACACGTACACTGAATCGTCAGCCACATCACATCTAACTTATGCACCACGCCACCCAACAGGCTCGTTTCACTAACCGAAAAAAGATAAGGCACAAGTGGGCTAAGCCAAGCCCAAGGGCCCAAAGATCAATTGTCAAGAACCGGGATCGGGGTGCGCGTGCTCGGCCAGCGGCCTTGGCGGGGCGGGCGGAGGTACGCGAGGACACCACCGTTTGCTACCTACACAACACACTTTGTTATTACACACCATTAAAATAATAGCTTATATACACTTCATTAATAGTGTAATAAACATATGTCATGCAGTTATTAATTGATGTAGTAACTTAATCCTCTCACACACCATTACATATGTAAACGTGTCACTTTGTGGATTTATTTTTTCTCACTCACCGAAATTCAAATTTGAGAAAGTAAATATACTACAACGATCTACTGGCGACGTAGATTATGTTGGTAATATTTAATTATGATGAAATTAAATATTTCACATGTGAATTTTACATTAAAGTCCTTGAATTTCCAACACTATTTAAGCATAATAAAATACATCATTTACATATATGAAATACATCATTTAGTTTTTATTCAGAATGTACATTCCAAATAAAATATGCTATATCTAAAAGTGAAAAATATTTTTAATACCCAAAATCATTAAACACATTATGAAAATACCCAAAATATTAAACACATTCAAGAAATACCAATTTTTGACTTTTTTTACATTTGTGATTGATTTTTTTGTTATGATGATGAAATCACTACCAACAATCACATCACCAAATTTTTTAATAATTTGTAAGTTTTAATATAATATATATATATATATATATATGAGAGTAGATCAAATTTATATATAATTAATATTATATATATAATAATTAATATTATTTATATAGAGTGAGTCGGGGTGTGTGTGGGGGGTGGGGAGTGGGTCTCTGTGTGTGGGGGGATGGTGTGTGTGGGTGGGGGAATGTGAAATTGGGTCGGTGGCTGGTCGATGTCAGGGTCGGTGTCGAACTTGGGCACCGACCAACTCTCATAATTTTTTTAAAATTTTTATTGTGATCGGCGTCGGGGCTGTGTCTTGGCTCTTCACAGACCTGACATCGACTTTCTCTCCCCTCAATAATAAGATTTAGAAAAATGTCAGAATGTGCAATGATTATTTTATCAATCAATATAATATTTTGAGTATTTTCATAGTACATATAGTGAAAATGAGTATTAATAAATTCTACTCTATCTAAAATTTATTTTGAACGGAATGCACACAAATATCTCTATATTTAAAAAAACACATATGTTTAAACTTTATAAATTTATATGGGAAGGTCTTGGGTTAGGTAGACCTAAACAATTTAGGCGGGTTTTATCCATTAACACAAGCCCAAACCCATATAATATACCCTAATTGAGATTAATAAATCCTATTTGGGATGGGTCAACCCATTTAAGTAGGATAAAACCCGCCTAACGCAAATTTTTGTCAATTTATATATGTAATGTCTGAGACTAGTTTAGAATATGTAATGTCAATTTATTTTGTAATTTAAAATTTAATATCCATCTACTTTAATTTTGTGATCTAACTCAAGCGTTATGAATTAAATTACAAACTGAACTAACGTTGAAAGTTAAAATACCACTTCATATATATGAAAATTGAGAATTAAATTATAAAAAATGATAAATAATAATTTTTAAATTTTACGAATTAAACTGTGAAAATATAATTGCTAATGAGATAATATGAGAAACAATAAATAAATATAATATATATGCCTGCAAGAAAAAATGAAGCACCTTTTAACTGTGTATATATATTGCTCAAAAAAAACTCTATATATTTATATATATAATTGATCTGTCAACTCAAAAAGCAGTCCAATACTGTCAAACCTCTTTTTTCTGCTAGATTTCTTCATTTTTCACTGCTGCGACGTATGAATTTTTCCGCATAATGACGAGATACATCCTCTGAGCTGATTTTTGACT
>JAPKLW010003802.1:0-17968 GCA_026898455.1 Plectranthus barbatus
CAAAACAAACACAAAAATTAAAGCAGCATAAATACTTAAAAAAAAAAGATTGTTAAAATGTGCACCTGATTGTTTTCGCCCGACATGATTATGTGGTGGTGAGTTAAAATTCGGGTGCAGTACAGTCGAATTCGCAAATTCGAACACTCGCAAAAGCAATAATGGCGGACGAGAGGAGAGAGAGAGGTGAAAAGTGAAAAGTCAACAGTGGGGGATAGTGGGGTTACTTAAAATATTACTCAACCATCATTTTCTTTTTCTTTTTTTTTTTTTAATAAAAACTCAACCGTCATTTTCAATTTTTTAATTTTTTAAAATTCAACCGTCATTTTCAATTTTTTTTTCAAATATTGAAAAGTTTTATGTAATAATTGCTAGAATTTGAGGAGTATGTTATAATTGCTATAATTCATTAAGTGAGAAATTAAATATTTTTACTTGAAGCTACAATTTTAAGATTTTTGTCAAATTGAATTGACTAGAGAGAAATTAAATTTATTTTTACAGTCTTCCCAACTACAATTTTAATTTTTGTGTCAGATTAAATTGACTAGACATATTAAATTGAGTAGAGAAAAAAATGTGGAAGTGTTGGAAAATTGACTAGTCAAATTAAATTCACTAAAGATAAAAATGTGTTTTTAATCATATATAGAGTGTGGCTCTCCGTCAATACAGGTAGATGTGTATTGTCACTCAATTATGGATTCATTTAATTTGAGATTTTTTTGGGAGAGCACTGATCCAAAGAAGCCAGATTATGTGTGGGTTGATGTTCCACACGACCTAGATTACTTTCAACTCATTCAAAAAATCTTTCAAATTACGGGTTGGAATCACTGGGAGTGGACCTTGATTCTGAAAGTGTTCGTTCTCCAAGGAAATGAGTCAATATTCTTGGACCTTCATGAGGGGAACATCCAAATCCTTCATGATTACAAGATTTTAAAGCCGGGAATTTCTATTGGGCGTATACCCGTGCCCGTGGATCACGGAGGTAGTAGCAACCCTTTACAACAAGCACATGAAGATGATGATGAAGATGACGATACATGGTGTCCGAACAACAGCGAGGATTTCGAAGACGACAAGGAATCATATGTGCCAGAGACAGATATTGATTCTGACGAGGGAGAAATTACTTTTTCCACAGGGGAGAGACATGTCTTCGACGATATTGGCAATCCGGATCCTTAAGGACAGATTATTTTGACGACATGGCAGTATTTTGGAACAATGATGTTCAACAAATAAAGGTTGGTACGTATTTCAAAACTAAGGAACAATTGATTCATGCAGTTACTGCATGGTCTCAATCAAAGGGGGTTCAATACACCACCAAGAGGAGCTCCCAAACCACGTGGGAGGTGAAATGCAAAGAGAAGGATGTAAATGGTCCTCTGTGCCAGTGGAAAGCTAGGGCAGTTTATGACAAACCTTCAGGGGGGTGGAAATTGAACACGTGGACGGAGGACCACAACTGCTCCGGAAATAATTTGGCTGTCAATATTACGGCGAATCTCATAGCCAAACTCATTCTTCCCCACCTTCAAGTAGATCTGGAGTATAAGGTGGCCAACGTCATTGTCAATGTTCGTGAAAAGTGGAACATGGACGTTGGGTACAAGAAAGCATGGCATGGCCGTCAAAAAGCATTGGAGGCTCTCTACGGCGACTGGGGAACCAACATCCGCGAGCTGCCGGGGTTCATGGCAATCCTATACCATCACAATCCAGATACGGTTGTGGTATGGAAGTTCCTCAAGAATGAGAAGCACATGGCGCAGAGGACATTCCGGTAAGTGCTTTGGGCATTCGGTGCCTGCATCGCCGCGTATCAGCACACACATCCAGTGGTCATGGTGGACGAAACGCACCTGCGTGGGTCGTATAAAGGGAAGTTGCTGCTAGCTGTGACCAAGACAGCCAACAATCACATAATTCCACTAGCTTACGCCGTCATCGATGAAGAGTCCACCCACAGCTGGAGATGGTTTCTTAAGCACCTGCGCCTCAACGTTCTGAAATCAAGACCGACGTGCATCATATCAGACTGGTATGCCGGTCTCCTTGCTGCATTTCAGTCATACTTTGAGCTTTTTCCTGGAGCTGGATGTTATCGATATTGTCTTCGCCATCTTCGATCCAATTTATTAGATAAGTTCAAGACGAGTGGCCTCAAACAAGTTTGCACCAGGATCGGACAAGCATTTGATGGCAAGGAGTACAATAGAGCTTGGTCTGATTTGTGGGATATGAACCGTAATGCATATGATTGGTTGCAGTGTCATCCAGCTGACAAATGGACACTCTACGAGGACGGAGGGCATCGTTGGGGCAACACGACAACTAATATCGTTGAGAGTTACAACAATGCTCTCAAAGGTTGCCGCTTCTTGCCTATCCGAGCCATCGTAGAAGCCACTCTAGAGAAGTCAACAAAGATCTTTGAGCGTGCCCGGAATGAGCTCAGCACTTGCAATACTGCACTGCCCCCTTACCAACATGACTGGTTCATGAAGAGTCGATTGCAGGCTAACGAGCATGTGGTAAGATTATACAATCCTGCTAACCAGGTTTACAAAGTGGTCAACATCTATACCACAGAACAAGGTGAGCGAAGACAATCTTTTTCTGTCCACTATCCACAAAAGTCTTGTTCTTGCGGGGAGTGGCAGGCAATGCGGTTCCCTTGCTCTCACACAATTGTCGTTTCTCAATTAAGGGGGGATAATCCACTTAATTCAGTGCATGACTACTATACCATTCAAGCATGGCTTGCACAGTTCAGTGGGGGCTTTTATCCGATTCCTAGAAACTCACACACTGTGAATCTTGGATGGCGTCTTAAGCCAAATCCACTCCGTCTTGCACATGCAAAGGGCCGACGTAAAACGCAGCGCTACCGAATGAACATGGATTATCAAAGTCAGACGAGTGGGGGTGGAAGAAAATGCACTAGATGCGGAAATCCTGGTCATATTGCAAGAAAATGTCCTTATTCTCATCCTCCATCAGATAGGCTGCCAATTCATCGTATTTACAATGCCGATGGTACGCGCGATGAAGAGTACAATGCTGATGAACAATTTGGTGGTGATGCTGACGAAGACTATGACGGTGACGAGTAGAACATTCTCTATGCATTTTTATTTTATTATCTTCAATTTCATGTGTTTTAGTTTGATTTTATTAGAAGAATTATTATTATGAATCACTCATTAGGGCATGAACAAAAAATTAGGTAAAATGGTTAAAATATAAAGATTAATATTTTAACATAAATATTAACAATATTTTATTATAAAAGAAAGTGGTTCGAATGTGTCAAATTCGAACCAATAAAATATTCAGAATTCTTGAAAGGTTCGAATCTGACACATTCGAAATGGTTACTTTTGTCCACATGTTAGGGTTTTTTTTAGGGTTTGTCCACACCCCTAGGGTTGCGGTCATTTTGGTAATTTTTCCATATTTTGAGTTAGTTAAGAAGTTAGTTAGGGTTTCTCATCTTCTAAAGCTTTCTTTAGCATATTGTATCAGTACTCGAGATCAGAGCTTGAGCCGTATTTGTTCGATTCTATCAGATTACATCATGAATAAATCTATCTTTTGCTATTCAACTACTTTTATATTTTGAATCTTCACAGGATGTACTGCATCAAGCAATGGATGGTCAGCTTCCACTGAAAACGGGGCAACGAAGTTGAAATGCATGCTGCCCGAGATGGAAGAGAAGTTGCCAGACTCAGCAACTTATATAGAATGACACCATCTGCTGCCATCACCATTTTGCACAGCATTCGAGCATTCATCCACCTTTTTAATTGCCTCCAACTTAGCTGCAACATCTTTCATCGTCGGCCTTGTCTTGCCATTCAATTTGCAGACACTGTCGCGCCCCCAAACCGGGCCTATGCGAGAGTCCCACGTGCGACACAATGCACGCTAAGGGAAGTTGTGGTTTTAAGAAGAAATATTTATTAATGCGGAAGCAAGTAAATAATCGATCGAAAATGAAGTAAGATTAAGAGGTTCAAATAAATAGTTCGCAGCGGAGATTAGAATTAATTAAATGGTTACAAGCATGATGAGGTAATAAATTGGCATGTGCTTGAAAGGAAAGGCAATAATAGTTCGCAGCGGAAAATGGAGTCAAATAATGATACAAGCATGATAGAACAATATTTTAAGTCATGCTTGAAAGAATGCAAAAGGGCATATTTCAAATTGGAATGCAAGTACAAATGAGACTATGTATGAAGACATAGCTCGTCGCTTCGATACCATAACCAACAAATTAAATCATGCTAGGAGAACAAGAACGATTAGCATGCTTTAGGCAAGAATGAACCATAGGAATAATAAGTGATTTCATGAACTAGCATTTAATCGATCAAGCCTTCAAGAATTCAAATCACATCAAGGTTTAAAGGAAGTGTGAATCAATCATTCAAGCATTTGAAAGCTTAGTACAAAATGAGATTGAGAAAGTTTAGGTCAACAATCCAAGTAATCATAGTGGTGCAATACATGCCATTCAAAAGATATGATCAAAAGCAACATGGATTCGAAATTAATACAAACCGAATAATTAAAACAAATATGAATCCATTTCGGTTTTCTCCTTCGATCCCCTCCTCATAACGTCACCTTCACCTTCATCAATCGGTACCTACATGCAGGGAAAACGTACATAGGGGCTAAGTACACGAATGTACCCAGTGGTCACGGTGTCCCGAAAACAAATACATATATATATATCATGAAAACACCGCACACTCATGCATAATACAAGTTTTTATCGAAAGCCTCATGTATATGCACAAAACATTTTCCTCACTTGGGAGCTCCCACTCAAATTAGGCACCCAGTTCATATTTAACATGATCACATAATCACAAGGGGTAAGATAGGAGTGACCACTCGCTATCTACCCGGTAAGGTTTAATCACCCTTACCCAACCGGTAGTCTTATTACTATCCGGGCTAATGCATTAGGCTTACAATACCACGGGGATAGCCACTTCCCCGATCCAACACATCTCCAAACATATCATTCATCCACCAATTCATATCATCATAATAATCATACGGTGCCAAAACAATTTTGCGGTGTAACATGCCTTTAAAACGAAAGAATCATTTTTGGAGAAAACATTTGACAAAACCATTTGATAGGATAAAGTAGTGCCCACCTCAAATAGTTCGATGGACCTGATTATTTAGTTCCTTTAGTCGATGCTTCCTTCTCGGCAATTAAAGTACCTAATTAAGGTTTGAAATAAATTACTACAATGTCTTTGACTCAAATAATTATCTAAGTTCTTAATTCAATTTAATTCAATTATTTACCCAATTAAAAATTATGCAATTCGAAAATTATAAAGAACAAGATTCAAGGACTTCTAAGTTTTATTTTTAAACAAGATTTAATAACTTAGTCAAATTATTAAGCTAGTTAACAAGTTCATACCAAATTGCTATATTAGTTATTAATTAAGGATAATGAATTTAGTGATCTAGTTAACAACTTATTTTTAACTTATAGCAATTATTTTTAATTAACTAAGTGAACCAATTATACATTTAGGCCTTAGAATATTTTAGTGAAATCTGAAAATTAATCAAATTATTCTAAGTCCAAAAATATGAGTTATTACCTAGTTAACTAGTCCATTTTCAAGATAACAACAAAAATGATCTAGACATCTAATGAGGCTGATTGTAACTTTATAAAAACAAGATTTAATGTGCACGTGCTTGAAGTGACGGTTCGTTAAAATGAATTTTCATTTAAATACGGTGAAGCCTAACACAAGCAATTTCGTAATTAACTTTCAGCATTTTCAGATTTCAGGAGTCAACTTCCCGAATTTTTAATAATTAATCTACTAAGTGAAATGATTTGATTTTTATATAGATTACTAAATAGCATGTCTAGAGTTCATATTATAAAAATCAGATTTTCCAAAGTCCAGAAATATGTTTTTAAGGCCGTGAAATTTAAACTGCCAGAATCTGCCACACATTATTAAAATGCTTCAAACTTGAGTTTTACAACTCTGATTCATGAAATTCCAAATTCCACAGGTTCCTAACTCGTTGTAGTTTATACAGTTCTAAAATCAACTCAATCCAACCATCACATAATCATAAGTACTCATTTTACGCTCTGTCCAAAACAGGGCATGCTCTCAAATTTCATCAACACATGATTTCTCAACATACATGTCATTATATCATCCCCAAGCTTCATATATATCATTTTCAGATCCATCTAAGTTTGAATATTAACTTTAAACATGAAGGGTCATGATTCTTAAGCTTGATCAAACATGCAATATGTGTTCTATGTTCATCAATATGCAACATATATCAAGCTTAGGCCTAGGCATGCTCATCTAATCCATTTCCCTTAAGCTTTTATTTGTGACCTCTTGATCCTACATGCAATCACATCTTCATAACAAGGAAGTCATAGGGAGTGTAGAAATTGTCTACTTGAAGGGAGAAATTCGCAACAATAGTTCTTTCAAATTTTCGAGTTGCTTCCAACATCGTCTAGCTTAGATCTTTCCATATTCGTGCTCCTCTCTTCGTGGGGATCACGTTTCTCCTACTTGAATCTTGATTTCACTTCGTGCTTGAGATCAATGTGCTCCGATCATAGGGCTTCTTACGTCATTGCGTAGAGGAGGTTGAGGAGATAAGCTTTATGTAAAGATGGAGGCTCAATAGGTGGGGGAAGGGTTGGATATTGAAGGTTTTTGTGGCTGTTTTAATGGAGGTTCTTCAATGGTGTAGAGAGAGAAATGGTGCAGGGTTTTGGTGGAGGAGATGAATTAAAGTGGTGAAATGATTTACAAGAAATAAAAATAAAAGGATTTCAACATAAATGGGGAGGGTGTGTCGATCTTGGTGAGGGATTATGAGAGGGTGGAGTGTGATAATAGGGTTGCATGCTTTGATTGATAGTGTGTAATGATCACACCTTGTTTCCCTTAATTGCCCTTCAATAATTTAACTCTCCTTTGCAACCATTTGCCCTTGTGGGTAATTTTGCTAAATAGGTGGTAGTGTAATCATTCATCTACATTTTGTTGAATTAATTATAACTCATGATCTCTAATTAAATTATTTCACTATGGTCTTGCATCCAATAATTAAATAAATAATACGACATTTTTTTCTTTCTTCGAACTCTTGCCTTGGCATTTCGAATCGTCTCAATCGGAGGTCGTATGAATATTTGGGCATAAAATAATAATATGGGTCTTCCCATATTTAACTATATTCTCATCTTTAAATAGGAATAATATGGCTAATAAAATCAATAATTAGAGAATTAATTGTTCCAACAACTCGATCATATGTCCATCGGCTCGCGATTAAAAATCGATCATCATATCGTGTATATATATATATGTGAGCATCGAAATTATTGGGCATCCCATTTAATTGAATTAAATTCCGGAATTTGCCTCGGAGGTAATATCGATATAATATAACTCGCCGGTGTTAAAATAATTATTTTCCGGACTATAATTCTCATCTCGATAATTAATTCGTTAACTACGAATTAAATAAAGAAATATACATGGACTTGCTAAATTAATTAGTTGGGCTATTTTATTTATTCTCATGTGGGCTCCTATTTAATTTGGCCCAACACATTAAATAAATAGAGTCCTCTTAGCCCAATCCTCCAATTAAATAAAAAGGTTGAGCTTAAATAATTAACTCGGCCCAATAGCGTCGCTATGGCTTAAATAATTAACTCGGCCCAATAGCGTTGCTATGGCAATAATAAATATTACCGAGTCAGATAAATTATTTCGATCATCATCCGTGATTTATTTATCGAGTTTCACTATTCGTCCTCGCGGCTATAATTCGGATATCGTAGAGAAGTCGCTTGATAATATTAATAATATAGCGGTGGTAGCGACATTTGCTTCGTAATTTATTAAATAAAAAGGTTGGAAAATTCGGGGCGTTACAGACACCTTCTAGCAGGTTAGCTACTACTGCTATTTCTTCCCTCCTGCCTTCTTTGAGGACCCTTGCATTGAGATTATCAAACAAATGTTCTCTCCCATTGAGAGCAAGAAATGTGTGGCTAAACTCCTTCCCACTTCCACTCCGATGGATGATATCACTTTCTCACCAGTTAGGAGCTCAATCATAACAATTCCAAAGTTGTATACATCACTTTTCTCTGTGAACTGATTTGATTGGAAGTATTCTCGATCCAAGTAGTCGAAGGTGCCAAGAGCTCTGGTGGTCACATGAGTTTGATCCAGAGCTCTCGATCTTGATATTTCCAAAGTCCAAAACTGACTAATTGGTACTTGTCATCCAAGAGTATGTTTGTTGACTTGATATCCGGGTGATAAATGGGTACAAATGCAGCATAGTGCAAGTAGGCAAGTGCGCCCACTACTTGTTTTGCAATTCTCAAATGCATTACCCAAGTCCATGGGAATTCCTCATTGGGCTCGTGGAGGTGGTGGAAAAGGATGCCATTAGGAATGAACTTGTAGACGAGGAGAGGAACTTCAGTTTCTAAACAATATCCCAATAACTCAACTACATTCATGTGGTTTACTTGTGAAAGTATTAACCACCTCGGTTATGAAGATTTCAAAATCTCATTTCTCCAACTTTTTGGACTTGTTTACTGCTACAATCTTTCCGTCCGTCAACATGCCTTTGTAGACGGTATCTTGGCCTCCACAACCAAGTATGCAGTTCTCATTATAGTGCGTGTGTCAACTCTTTGGATTGTACAACTTTGTCTTCTCAAGGCCATTATCAGTTGCACACAATTGTTGCTCCAACAATAACCCTCCAGTTCGCTTAAAAAAGTAAAAACTCACGTTTGCTGTTAGCCTTGATTCCTTTTCTGATAAACTTGGCAACTTCCATGCTACTAGGAGCAAAATTAGTGCCCTAATTGCACTACCAGTATTGATGAGTGCTATTTTAGCGCGAGCTTTGCGTTTGTGATTATCGATTGCACACAATTGTTGATCCAACAATAACCCTCCATTGCGCTTAAAAAACTCACATTTCCAGTTATCCTTGATTCTTTTTCTGATAACTTGGCCAACTTCCATGCTACTAGGAGCAACATTAGTGCCCCAATTGCACTACCAGTACTGATGAGTGCTATTTTAGCACGAGTTTTGCGTTTGCGATTTGTATCTTGACAAAAATAATCCCCATTCAAGTTGGCACAAGTCCATTCTCCGCATTTCTAAAGTGTCTTGCTATTTTTTTGTCTCGTCTTATTAGCTCCGGACGAGGTTGGTAGGGTTGGTAATAGATTGGCATGTCTCGTCTTATCACTTTTCTTCTCCAGTGATCACTTAAATTTTGACATGAATTACTGCAAGTGTATGGATAATAAATAATATAGAAGTAAGAAAAAGTATCGTATCCACAAAGATCAAATGTACGAAACACAAACAATTGCATATTAGACAAACATAAGATGAGTTTTGATAAAATTTAAATTGCAAATAAATAACCGAATATGGATAATAATTAAATCAATTTAAAATAAATAAGTCTATATTCTATATGTTTAATTTTTGAAGCAACGGATAAACCAATTATCAGCACACCTATTTAATCATACTTAAACAAGTTATCACCAACTAAACATGAATATTAAGTCAAATATTCATCAACATTAACATTTAAATATCTATTCCGGTTAGCATTCGATTTCTAGATGAAAAATATTAAGTTGTTGGCTTATACTTCATCCTAAATGTACAATTGGTCAATCTACACATTTAAAATATCAATCCATCATCTATAATATCATAAACAACCTTCAAAGGTCATTGATAAGACAAAAATGATAAATCATGCAGTAGTTGGTCAACAATCTACACAATTTGAGTAGAATCCATGATGAACTTGAGAATCAAGCAAGAAGGAACATTGATAATGGAATTAAATAAAAAAACTCCAAAATTCACATAAAACATAGAATAATTTAACTTGATTATCATTCTAAAAAGGATAAACAAACATACAACAATGAAGAAAACATACATTATAAAGTAATTTAGAGTTAAGAAAAACAAGCCACAATATGAACTTCAATTGAAAAGTGATGAACGTTAGTACATGTTCTTCTTCTAAACTTCCATTCTCTTTTCCAAACTGCTCTAATGTTTTCTCAAAACTGAAGATAGGTTTCTACTCTCTGTTTGAACTCTGTCTACAATGACCAACATAAACCTATTTATACATAAACATAAAAAATTACAAGAAAACCTTTAAGAAAACTGCTTCAGAAACAAAAACTGTTGCGCGGCTCAAGCAAGTGGCGACCGCGGATGAGGACCGTGGGATTTAGCCATGAAGTTCTATCTCCACCGCGGTTCGAGCTCGTACAAGCACTCGAATGAGTGAAATGGCCTTCACAAACACGTACGGCTTAGGTCCACTTTTAAGCATCATTAATTTCCCTTAAATTCTGATTTCTTGATTCCACTTGTCAATTTTCGATTCCGACCATCATTTCTTATTAAATAAACTTAAAAACATATAAAATTAAATATTTTAAACATTACTAACAAACTAATCAAGATTAACTAAAGCGAAACAAAACTATGACAACACAAACTAAAAACCAAATAAAAATAAAACTAAACAACTAATAAAACATGTAAAATAAATGTTTATCATCTGTTCGAATTGATTGGTTTTTTGATTTGTCTCTTCTACCAAAAATTTTCTCTTCAACCTCTTGCTGCATTTTGGCTTCGGCTAGAGCGAGGACTTCTTCTATGATCGAGCAGTGATGCTTGGCTATAGTTTCCAAAGAGGCTTGAATTCCTTGTCAAACCTTTTTTAAATGTCGGAACTGTTGTTTCTTGTAGGCAATTCAAAATGGTTACCTTTACTGAATTAAATCGCCTCAAGAAGTCTTGAAGTGATTCGTTATCTTTCGATCATCAGTTCTCTTCATTGTCTTGCTACTTGAAAAATGTAGTACAAGCGACTGGTGCAGTTGGACGAACACAAAAATCGATCCAAACCGTAGATGCATGAACCACTGCATGGCTGATCTGTCAAGACACGCATTAAATTTTACACATGCATGCTTCCCTTTGGTGGTCGGGAATTACGATCGTCTGCATCTTCATCTTATATAGCATGATAAATTCATCCAGATCCGATTTCCCATCATATGATTTTAATTACAGGCATGGTGAACTTGGAAGGGAGTTGTACCATGGATATCCTTCGAGCGAAAGGGGATCTGTGTAGCTATCCAGGGGTATTTATTATGATAAAATAAACATTCTTCTCATTTATTTCTATGTAAATAAGAGATATTTATACATACAGCTACAACCATGAAAATAGGGAAAATACAACAACTGAATGTAAACTGTTATACCTCGACCTTGACCTCGACTGTCACCTCGCAAAGTCACTCGTCACAGCCACTCAGAAGAAGCAATTCAAACGGAACGAGGGACAATCAAACCGCATACTATGACGTGAAGATCCAAGCTAATAAGGAAATAGCCCATCAAACGTCAATCAACCCGAATAAGGGTCACTCAGATTGCTTGAAACAAGGGAATGAAGACTGTAAGCCCAAAGACAAGCAATTTATTAGGAAGATAGGACATTTCCCTTGTAAAAACCCATGATTAGCGACTTCCCTGTAATAGATTTCAATCATTATAAATATGAAGAGAAGCCAGTAAATAGAGAGATCTTTTTGAGAATTTTAAATTCAGACTGTTATCCTTTTAAGTACTCTTTCGATTTAATAACCCTGTTACAACAATTTGCGCCGTCTGTGGGAATTGAAAGAAGGAAAAGCAATGGATAGATCTGAATCAAGCAGGGAAATGGAGTCCGTTAATGAAGGGAATACAACACTGAACAGGAGGACTTTTGAGGAACATTTACAGAGGATGCATGAGGAAATGGAAGAACTGAAAGAGCAAAATCGTAGAGCAACCCTGGACGTGGAAAGATTGCGAGAGCAATTAGCCATGTATCAAGAACAATTTGAACCCTATGCCAGCAATGAACGACACGAGACACGTTCAGAAAACACCAACCACCCCACAAGAGTCCACTTAGATGACAAAGAAAAAAGAAAAAGGGTCGAGAACCTAGAGGCAAAGGTGGAGGAATTAACAAGGCTCTTGCAGCCGTAGCAGGGTTGGTGAACCCGGTCACTAATATTATCAGGAATTATGATGACTCGCCTTTCTCGAGTTGACTTGCTGACGCTCCAATTCCAGAAAGATTCGCGATTCCTGCGATAAAAGCGTATGATGGGACGACCGATCCCGCTGAGTTCATGACCCTCTACAAATTTAAAATGCAAACGATAGCAATACCAGAAGCTGTACGAGAGGCTTGCATGTGTAGAAGCTTCGGGGCATGCCTCGAGGGAGCAGCAATGCAGTGTTTTATGCACATACGAGTAGGAAGTATCTCTTCATTTGCCAGCTCCATAAACAATTCTGCTCTCAATTCTCGAGCAGTCACAGAATATTGAAGCGGTCCGACTACCTTTACCAGATCGTACAAAAAGGAGAGTCACTACAACAATATATCAAATGATTTAATGAAGTAAAAGTTGCAATCCCGATCTGCTTGGAGGAAACGACCATATCTGCCTTCAGAAAAGGTCTGGTGCGAGAGGGTCGAGCCTCTTTTGGAAGCTAGTAAAATACCCTTGTACAACATACTCGGAGATGATGTCGAGAGCGGAGGTACAAATTCGGAAGGAAATCGAAGAAGAGAATTTTGGAAAAATAGATAAAGCATGATTCGTGACCCGACCGGAAATGAATGCAGGAAGATCGAATCGATTCATACCATATACGAGTCATACCGATCGAAAGACTGCGAGCGCCCTAACTACTGCCAGAGTTGATTCGAAGCCTTTTAACTTGAGCGCAAACCCTATGGCAGTGATACAGGAAACGATGGCATTGAGAGAAGAAGTTAGATGGCCAACAAAAGCTCTAGCTAACACTGGACGAGCACATCCAGAAAATTACTGCGCATTTCACCAAGGTTATGGGCACAAAACTACTGAATGCAGAGATTTCCTAAGGGAAGTGCAAAGGTTACTCGATCAAGGTCATTTGCAACATTTGATGGGAGAACAAAGGAGCAATACTTGGAGAAGAAATAGGGGGAAGGAGATACAAGATAAGAATGGCGCAACAAGCGCAAACCGCGTGCCATTACCAAATGAGCCGCGTGTGGAAAAGACTATCCACATGATATCTAGGGGATCGCCCATGGATGGGACATCACGATATGCTTACAAGCGCTATTGACGTGAAGCAAGAGGAATGAACTCGATACGCCCATCCTGGTTGTCAACCGAGGAGAGAACTTTCAGACCATCCGACTCGGAAGGAGTTCGGCATCCACATGATGATGCTTTGGTGATCGAGCTTCTAATTGCGAATTGTAGAGTGAAGAGAATTTTGGTGGACATTGGAGCTTCATCAAATTTGATCTTTCTCAAGGCATTCAAAGGCATGGGGATCCCAGAAAGGAATTTGAGCCCAAGCTCGAATCAGCTTGTGGGCTTTAGTGGAGAGCAGCTGACACCCATAGGTGAGTTATTCTTACCTGTATATTCTGAGGGAGTTAACCTCTCTGTGCGATTCCAGGTGGTCGATGCGGACTCTTGTTATAATGTCATCATGGGTCAACCATGGATGCACGAATTACAAGCTGTCCCATCTTCTTTTCACCAGGTAATCAAATTCCCAACACCATGGGGAATTCGGTCCATAAAAGGGGAACAACAAGCCGCCAAGGATTGCTATGTCGTGACACCGTGGACAATAGGAGCGGTCGAATCCCTAGAAGGCTTGGAGGAGGTCGATCTGTCTGAAGGAAAATCTGAAAACACATTCATAGGAAAAAACGTTCCAACCAACTCACGTGGAAAGTTAATTACTTTCCTCCAAAGTCAGAGAGATGCCTTCGCATTCAACCACGCAGAGATGTCGGGAATCGATCTGAAAATGATATCTTATAAATTGAAAGTCGATCCAAAAGTAAAGCCAATCCATCAAAGGAGGAGAAGGTTCGATCCTAAAAAGAACGCTGCAATCGCTGAAGAGGTGTCAAACTTATTGAAAGTGGGATTCACAAGGGAAGTGAAGTACCCAAAGTGGTTGGCTAATGTTGTCGTAGTAAAAAAGAAGAATGAAAAAACATAGTGTGCGTCGACTACATCGATTTAAACAAAGCCTGCCCAAAGGACCCATTCCCACTCCCACACATCGACATGTTGGTAGACTCGACCGCAGGTTATGAAGTGATGTCCTTCATGGACGCATTTTCAGGATACAATCAGATTCGAATGCAGCCTCTAGATGAAGAGAAAACAACTTTCATGACAAACCAGGGCATATACTGTTACCGAGTGATGCCATATGGGTTAAAGAACGCTGGTTCGACATACCAAAGATTGATGAATAAGATGTTCGAACCGCTTATCGAAAATTCAATGGAGGTGTACATTGACGACATGATTGTGAAATCTTCAAACATGGAGGAACACCTTATACATCTGGTTGAGACGTTCGAAATCTTGCGGAGGTTCGGTATGAAATTGAACCCATCAAAGTGCTAATTCGGAGTGTCATCATGAAGATTCTTGGGCTACATTATAAGCAAACAGGGTATTGAGGTAGATCCGGTACAGATCAGAGCAGCTCAAGAGTTAAAACCTCCCAGCACAACAAAAGAGCTCCAAAAGATGATCGGGAAGTTAGCAGCACTGAGTAGATTCGTAGCTCGCTACTCGGATCGAACTTCAAGGTTTTTCAAACTTCTAAGGAAGGCCAAACGATTTGAGTGGACAAGAGAGTGCGACGAAGCTTTATTGCAAATGAAAGAATACCTGTCCACGACACCGGTAATGTCAAAGCCGAACGAAGGGGAAACCTTACAGCTATACTTGGCAGTATCAAAAAGAGCGATACGCGCCATGCTAATAAGAGAAAAAGAAGGATCACAATATCCGATATACTACGTGAGCAGAACCTTGGTCGACGCAGAAACACGCTACCCAACCTTGGAGAAGTTGGTACTAGCACTTGTTATGGCATCAAGAAAACTTCGGCCATATTTCTAGGCGCATGAGGTGGTAGTGATATCAAATTTCTCGATTAGGAACATCCTGACAAAACCAGAGTTATCGGGCAGGATGATGAAATGGGCCATCGAGCTTGGTGGATATGGATTGAGATTCGAGCCGTGTCGAGCCATCAAATCCCAGATTCTCGCTAATTTTGTCGCAGAGTATACTCCAGAAATACATCTACAAGTGGAGATCGAGTCAGCAACAACAGAAAAGTCGAACGAATATTGGGTATTATACGTTGACGGCTCGAGCAATTCGAAAGGATCTAGGGCTGGAATCTCCCTAACATCGCTGGATCAAACCACGTACCAAAGAGAAATAAAATTCGAATTTAGGGCTGCAAACAATGAATCAGAGTACGAGGCTCTGATAGCCGGCCTAGAATTAGCATCGAAAATGAAGGTAAAAAAGCTTCAAGTGAAGTCCGATTCTCAGCTAATTGTAAATCAGCTCTCCGGCTTGTTCCAAGCACGGGATTGTAGGATGTCGGTGTATCACGAAGTTGCAAAGAGGATGGAATCAAATTTTGAAGAAATAATCCTAGAGCACATCTCCAGGGAGCTGAATATTGAGGCCGATGCGATGGCAAATCTTGCAGCATCATTAAGCATGAGCTCGTCTCGACTCATCCCGTTAGTAGTTGCTTTATGGCCAGCGATTCGAGATAATAGACCCATGGAGATCGAAAATGCGGATCGAATGAACACAATCACTGATTCGACCTCCTGGATAGACCCGATAAAAACATTCCTGCAAGGAACCGACAATGAGCAAGGAGCAGAATTTGCAAGAATTGCTAGAATAGCAGCAAGATTCATGATCCTAAGAGATGAATTACATAAGAAGTCATTCGAGGGTTGATAATTTGTAAAAATACACCAGCAAATAAATTTATAGACCCAAAGGAATGTCGAACCCACAGGGATAGTGCAATGAACTCATCTCATGTACTGGACAAAGTTTATCAATTATTTGTTTGAGTGAACCAATTTTTAGAAGGGTTTTTATTTGTGAATTTAAAAATAACAATAGCAAGAAATTAAAGAGTTTTGAAAACAATAAAGAAAAGCACAGATCCTAGGGTAGATTGTCTAATCATCAACATGCAAATATCAATCAACTCAGCAATGGGGAAAACATAGATTTTTGTGGATTAAATTCCTTGGTCAGGCAATTAAATCCTAGATTATTAATTAGTGACTATCTCCTCTCGATCTCAAGAACACCAAATTAATCAATCTCATAATTATCTAATTATTCCTATGTAGGTTTCTTCCTTTTGAGACAGGCAGGCTGTCGATTGACACAACCATCCAGTCAAAATCCGGGCTGAAATTTGTGTCGATTCTTCAAATTAGGCTTCTGTGTCGATCGACACAAATCCTGTCGGTCGACAGGATTGTTTTGACCTCTGTTTTGGTCATAACTTCCTCTCCCGAACTCCGATTGACCCGATTCCAGTTGCGTTGGAGAGCTAACTCAAAGAATCATCCATTGCCATGTGCTAATAGCTCGAATTCCTCTTATGGAAGAACTCTTCACTGCTACTCTTACACGTCACTACTTCCGGAACGGTTTTCTCGTTGAATTAGGCCTAAAACCTGCAAAATTCACCCATCAAAGGCATAACACCCTCCAAAATAGACTCATGCACAATAATAACCAAAAACATATAATAAAACACTTGTACAATGGAGAAAAATATAGATAAGTGAGTATAAATATGAGCTTATCAAACCCCCCAAACTTGAATATTAGATTGTCCTCAATCAAAGAAAAGAAAGAAAAGAAATCTCAAGCAGTTGAAAGTGCAATGCCTCACAAGATCCATCACAATCAAGGTTCATCAATCCACATCACACAAGCAATTGAAAGAGATAAGATATCCATCAACTTCGGAAAACTCACAGGAAAGTGTATCGCTCAATCACTCAAGTGTTTAGGTTTCAAATGAAAGCACTCACAACATGTATGAAGAAATTTCTACCATAGGCTTGCGAGTTCTAAAATCTCCACTGCTTATTTGTGCACACAATTCAAGAATAAAAAAGAACTTTGAAAGGGTTGTAATGAAGGCTTTTTATAAAAGGTAGGGAAATATGGCTAAGTGACTAAAAATCAATCAAGTTGTACTTCCGCAATCAATCTAAACCACTCTCTTATGAACATCTACCCTTCTCCTCAAATTTCACAATTCAAATCAAGACTCTTTTTTTTCTTTTCAAGCTCTCTTATCGAATCTATTATACCCTTTTAAAATATTACTCATGATTTCATACATAGGGCTTATGAGAATTTTAATTTATTTTGAGCTATACAACCTTCCATCTCTTATTCACCACTATACTTCAAATTTCTTTTCCACAACACATTCTGAACCACCCTTTCTTCCATCAATCTTATAGACAAGACAAAAACCATTATAGACGGACCTGCAAAAGAAGAGTCAGTGAGACTTACAAAACCTTATACAATAATTAAAACTTACGGGAAGTGACTCGAAGAGTTCCAGACAAGATGGATTGCTCGGACGGGATTTGAACGTAAAAAACTCCTCAAACCAACTAGCACTGTTGGTCGAACTGTAGGATTCGAGTCTACGGTCAACAACATGAGTTGTTATTTAATTCGCAGGACTATTCTTAGGAAATCAAAATAAATACAATTAAATAAACCATGCGAATCCTATGCATGCTCCTACAATATTAATTGCATAGGATGGATTAAGAAATATACCTTCTTCAACCGTTTGATCTACAGAACAGATCGGAGAATAATAACGATGAAGTTAGA
>JAPKLW010003803.1:0-35348 GCA_026898455.1 Plectranthus barbatus
AAATCTGCGATTATCTCATCATCGACGGCACTCTCTACTTCCACCGTGATGTTCTCCGCATATTCATACAATGTGGAAATGTAGTATTCCACTGGCTGCAGGGGCAGGCACCAGTCAAAAATTCTTGAAGCATAAACGGACTGGTGGGGGAGGCCGCTGGTCGGGATTATGTTGAAGATTGAGAATTCAGGCACCCTGGAATTATAAAATGCCATCTCCCCGCGGTGCTCCCACCGGTGCACCCCTGTCACTTGATCCTGAAAGTCGTCCTCATCGATCAGGTGGATGTAGTGAATGCTGATCATGTAGGACCTTCTTTCTCGTCGCTCAGCGCGTCCTGGTGCTGATGAGGATGCCGCTGGTCGTCCCGAAGATGTTAAGGCTTCAGAAGATTTTGGACGACCGGCATGAGCACGAGCCTCAGCATCAAAATCAGGGAAAAGGTCCCTCGGCTCCATCCTCTGCACGGTTGAGCGCTGTATCACTGGTTTATCAGCAGCCTCTCCACCAGTAGTCACCTCCATCTCGGTGGCCTGCTCCACCTCTACCGCTTTCTCCTCTGCCTCTTCGGATTCAGAACTGACATCCGAGAAGCTCGCCAGTTTTTCCGGGGTGGTCGCCCGCTCCTCTACTCCTCCACTGGCTTCCCTTTGCGTCGCCAGTGGGACTTCTTCATCACCTCCACCACCCCCTTGCGCGGGTGGAGGGACTTCAGCTGTTTCCTCCTCCCGTTTGTACTCATCCACAAGGGATAGTACATCCTCGTCAGCGCCCATCACCAGCAGGCGTGTAAAGGATTCGTCGGGTAAGATCTCGCCTGGTGCTGGTGCTGGTGGCACGGTACTTGTTGAAGTCTCGGGGACTCCCCATTTTCCCTTGGCCACCTGGCGCAATTGGTCGGCCAGTTGTTCCTGGCGCCAGTTGAACACTTCCCCCTGTCAGCATGGCCTCCTTACCAGTTGACAACTGGTACTTACGACTGGCTCCCGAGTACTTGGATAAATTGAGAGCTGGGACTCAATTTCATCAGTCGTAGGAAATTCGCCAGTTGTCTGCTGACAACTTGAAAGATTAAGAAAATTGAGAGCTTGGACTCAATTTTATTCCGCATTATCTTCTCTTCAAGAAATCCTCTCCTCATCCTCGCTTGAAATTGGGAGCTGGGACCCAATTTCGCTTCAACTGATGGTTTGTGCTGGCAACTTCGGAATGAGAGCTGGGACTCATTTCCTTGGACAATTAAGGGATAAGTTCCGCCAGTAGGAACCATCAGTGAGCTTGAGATACCACTTAAATAAAAACAACTAAGAGCTTGGACTTAGTCGTAATCGGCGTCCTTCAGAAGATCAAGAACAGAATGAGAGCTGGGACTCATTCTTCCTCAACACTTGGGCTCACATCAATCTCCATAAGACCGAGTTTGATGCACAACTCCTTGAATCTTGCTTCTGGAAGGGGTTTGGTGAAGATGTCAGCCAGTTGATCTTCAATTCTGATGTAGTCTACGCTGACATCCTTCTTCTCGACATGATCACGTATGAAGTGATGTCGAATGTCTATGTGCTTGGTTCTGGAATGATGAACCGGATTCTTCGTGATGCACATAGCACTGTTGTTGTCGCAATAGATGGGTACACAGCCAGTGTCCACTTCATAATCCTCCAGTTGTTGCTTGATCCAAATAATTTGAGCACAGCAACTGGCAGCGGCAACATATTCAGCTTCAGTGGTAGATGTAGCAACTGAGTGCTGCTTCTTGCTAAACCAACTGATTAGCTTGTGTCCTAGAAACTGACACGTACCACTGGTACTCTTTCGATCTATACGGCATCCAGCAAAATCTGAATCTGAATATCCAATGAGTGTGAGCTCATCATTTTTGGGATACCATATTCCAAGAGATTCAGTCCCCTTCAGATATTTCACTATCCTTTTGGCAGCTTCCATGTGTGACCTTTTCGGATTGGCTTGAAATCTGGCACACACTCCGACTGAGTACAAGATGTCGGGTCTGCTGGCTGTGAGATAGAGAAGTGATCCAATAATTCCTCGGTAAACGGTAGGATCAACTGATTCACCTTGTTCATCGAGAAATATCTGACAGCTGGTGCTCATTGGTATCCTTAGGGACTTAGTTTTCTCTGGGCAATATTTCTGAATTAAATCCTTGGTATACTTCCGCTGATTTATGAAAATACCATCAGCTGACTGCTGGACCTGGAGTCCTAGGAAGTATGTCAATTTGCCCATCATACTCATCTGAAATGAGTTTTGCATCAGTTGAGAAAACTTCTCGCAGAGAGATATATTCCTTGATCCGAATATGATGTCATCAACATAGATCTGCACCATTAGCATGTCACCTCCATCCTTGAGAAGGAAGAGAGTCCTATCAATCTTCCCTTTCCGAAATCCATTGCTGATAAGGAATTGTGACAGCGTTTCGTACCAAGCCCTGGGCGCCTGTTTCAATCCATACAGGGCCTTTCTCAGCTTGTACACTTTGGTGCCTATCTCAAAGCCTGGAGGTTGCTCGACATAAACATCCTCCTTTAGTTCGCCATTCAAGAAGGCGCTCTTCACGTCCATCTGGAATACTGTGAATCCGTGATACGCTGCATATGCAAGGAACAGCCGTATCGCCTCCATTCTTGCAACTGGTGCGAAGGTCTCATCAAAGTCGATGCCTTCACACTGCCTGTAACCTTTGGCGACTAAACGAGCTTTGTTTCTGACCACGGTGCCATTCTCATCTCGCTTGTTCTTGAAGACCCACTTGGTGCCAATCACTGACTGATGTGATGGTCTCTCCACCAAGTCCCAAACATTATTGCGAGTGAATTCAGCAAGCTCTTCTTGCATGGCATTAATCCAATCAGCAGATTCTAGTGCAACTCCTATGGAAGTAGGTTCCATTTGAGAAATAAAGCAACTTAGGAGCGCACTGCCGTGGCGAGTCTGGACAGAACCTTCTGGATCACCGAGAATAGCATCGGATGGGTGATCCCTCAGCCATTTGGGAGGACCAGCGACTGCTGGTGCCGGCTGTGAAATAGGTTCTTCTGTCCTGATGACTGGTGCTTCCACATTTTCACCAGTCGGAGCTGGAACTGCAACTGGCGGTTGACCACCAGTTGGAACTTCTTCATCAGCTTCACTGTCTGACTGACTTCCCGAACCTTCACCAACGATGTCAGTATCAGCTGGTACCTCCATTCCAGCTGGTTCATCGTTGTCTTCTGGCTCAAAGATTCCAGTCGGAATTCCCCCTTGATTTTTGCTAGATCCACTCAGGGAGATTGAGTGTAAGGTCTCAGCAAGGTCATTTGCATCACCGACCCTCCCGGTTTGCTGATGGGCAACCGAGGGAACTGGTTGTGAAGATGATCCAGTCATAGGTCTAGTCGAACCAGTTGGTTGAGTATCGGAAGAATTCCTGCCCAACTGATCAACGACATCATTGACCTCAGGAACATCTTCAGCCAGTTGTCGTAAGGTCCTGCGCACTAAAGTAGCTTCATCAAAAACAACATTGCATGTTATTTCCACAAGTTTGGTGGTCTTGTTAAATACTCTATAGCCCTTGTGAGAGGCATGTCCATATCCGACAAAGACACCCTCATCAGCCTTAGGCGAAAAAGCATTTAACTTTGACTTGCCATTATTATGGATATAACATGGTGAACCGAAAGCACGGAGATGAGCTATAGAAGGCTTACGACCATAATATACTTCGTAGGGAGTTTTCTGGAGTCTGTCGTTGATCCCGCTTCTATTCTGAATGTAGCAGGCCGTCACCAACGCTTCTCCCCAGAAACTCTGTCCTAAGCCGGACTCTGCCAGCATAGACCGGACCGCTTCTTTCAGCGTCCTGTTCCTACGTTCTGCCAGTCCATTTTGCTGCGGTTGCCTAGGTGTAGATCTTTCATGTTTGATACCAGCTTCCGCGCAAAAATCCATCAGCAGACTGTTGCAGAATTCAGTCCCATTGTCTGAACGAATCCGCTTCACCATAGCTTCTCTCTGTTTCTGAGCTTGGATGATCAACTCTGGAAGAATGATCTTCACCTCATCCTTGGTTCTGAGAAGCTTTACCCATGTGTAGCGCGAGTAGTCATCGACTACCACCAGCGAATATCGTCGTCCTCCAATGGTTTGAGGTGCTACTGGTCCAAAAAGATCCATATGTAGCAGTTCGAGTACCTGACTGGTACTGGGGCAGACTGGCGACTGGTTCTTGAAGGACTTCTTAGTTTGTTTGCCTTGCTGGCAAGCCTTGCAAATTCCTTCCTTCTTGAACCCGCCCTTGGGAAGACCATCTACAAGATCATGCTTAGTCAGATAGTTAATAGTTTTGAAATTCAGATGACTTAACCTTTTGTGCCACAGCCAGTTTGTTTCCATGGAACTGGTGGCCACGAAGCATGAGTCAGTCTTCCCGCTATGCCAGTCGACGACATAAAGTCCTCCTTTGCGAACACCTCTCAGCTTGGTCTCGCCAGATTCCTTGTCTTTGATCTGGCACTCTGATTTCTCAAAGGTAACTGTGTACCCGTAGTCGCACAGCTGACTGATGCTCAGGAGGTTGTGCTTGAGGTTGGTGACAAGGGATATATTTATGATTCTGACATCGTCCTTCTCGATGCAGCCCTTGCTGATAACTCTGCCCTTTGAGTTATCACCGAATATGACTGGAGGTCCTTTGACCTTGGTAAGATCTGAAAATAGAAATTCTTCACCAGTCATGTGAGCGGAGCAACCACTGTCTATGATCCACTCGCTCGATCTATGAAGCTGTGTCGCATGATCCTGTACCTGCGAGAAAGAAATGAGATTCATTTAGGTCCCCGATCTTCTGCGGTCCTGCAGGGTTAGATCGCTGGATAATTCCTTTCGGAATCCAGACTTGGGTGATATTCAGCTTGGTTTTATCCTTGCTGACATCATTAACAGCCTTTCCCTTCCTTTTGAAATAATGAATGCGTTTGGTTTGGGAAGGTGAGGTTGTGTGTGTATCTCCCTTGGAAGTGCGCTTCCGCTGGGAGCTTCGGAAATGCTTTTCCGGTACATTGTGTTGCCTTGGTGGTCCCTGAGGACATGGACCACCACGGTTAGCATTCATAGCCCTTTGTGAAAACTTTTGATTGGGCTCGTGCCTCTGATAGGTGTTCCTCCTATCAGGTATTGTCCTTCTCTCAGAATTTCTCTGAGATTGGGACCCCTTGTAAGTATGCTGGTGACTGGCATACTTAAGAGGTTGTGCGTGGAATCCCTTGACAGCTGGTGCTGGCTGTCGGATCCCACTGTCAGCTGACGCTGACTTCCTTGCCTTAGAATATTTCGGCTTAGTCTGCGTCCTTGGGTGTGCTGGCGTCCTGTCAGCAGAGGATCTTGCCAGTTGAGGATTTTGTCGTGATGACTCACCTATGTATCTGGACTTATGGTTCCTATGCTGATTACCCATTCGGGACTGACTGGTATTACCAGCTGGTGCTGATGCACTTGCCAGTTTGCCCTTACCCTTACTAGTAGTGATTTGTTCGGGCTGGTTTATGCTCAAATCCTTTGTAAATCCCAACCCGGACTTATCAGAAGGCTTTCTCCAATGACTTAGAGCTGCTTCCAAGTCTTTTGAGCCTTTATTTAGAAAATTTATTCTATTTTCTTGCTCCAGAACGAGATTGTGAAAGTTATCTCGCTCAGTTTTTGCAATTTGAAAATCTTGGAGCAACTCAAAGTGAGTCTTTTTCAAAGTGGCTAGCTCTTCACTGATTGACCTCGATTTTTCAATCTCCTTGGTCAAAACAGAAATTTGATCTTTCAGCGAAGCATTTTCGCCAGCCAAGACATTCTTTATTTCATAAAATTTTAAAAATTATTGTTGAAGAATGTCTATTGTGACAGCTTCTGAGTCGGAGCAACGCGACTCAGAATCGTCTAAAATGTGAGAAGGCATGATATGCATTGGGGGAGCTGATGATTGTACCTGATCATCAGCTGCAAGTGCCTCTTCACTGTCAGCACTTCCTTCAGCTGATTCTTCTCCGAAGGCTGCCATAAGTGCCAGTAGAGCTTCCTCTTCTGACTCTTCATCTGACTCATACTCTCCGTCGTCATGGTCAGGAATGTCAGGAACTTCTGTCCTGGTCAGCATGGCCTTGGCAATGGCCTTGGATGCTCGCTCTTCAAAGAGCTTCTTCAGCCTTTCCCGCTCACCCTTTTTCACCTGTGGACATTCAAATTTAAGGTGATCAGGGGATTGGCACTGATAGCAAGCACGGGGAGCTCTCTTGATGAATTTTCCATCAGATGAGCTTAGAGATACTCCCTGTTTCGACTTGGCTTTCTCCAGGAGAACGGCCAGTCTCTTCATCTGTTGCTCAAGGTCAGTGATAGAGCTCTCGCTGTCTTTTGAGTTAGATCCCGATGTGGCTGGGATCTCTTTCTTCTGGTTGTGCTGGGCAGCAGGTCTGTCAGCATGGAAGGGCTTCTTGGTCTTCCATTTGAAGTCCTTCTTGACGAAGTAAGCTTCGTCTTGAGCTTTGATGCTGGGGGATCCCATGTTCCGGATGGCCTCATTCTTGTTTACCATCTGGATATCCCACTCGTGTGCCTGCAATTGAGCAAATAACTCCTTGGGAGTCATCTTGGACAGGTCCTTCTCCTTCAGAGCTGTGGTCTTCACGAACCAGTCCTCCTTGGGCATCTTGGACAGGATCTTGGCATTAAGATCTTCATTTGAGCATTTCCTGTCCAGTGACTTTAGCTCGCTGACGATGGCGTTGAATCTCGCCTCCATCTCCTTGATGGTTTCTCCAGGCAGCATCTGGAAGGACTCATACTTGTCCACCGCAACCTGCAATTTGTTGCGTTTCATTTGATCAGTTTCTTGACATAGACTATCAAGATAATCCCATACTCCCTTGGCATTGTCAAACTGGAGGGCTTCCTCCATCAGCGACTCTGGAAGAGAAGCCAGGATCAATTCGTGAGCAATGGAATCTAACTGATTCCGCTTCCTGTCCTCGGCGTTCCATTCGTCTTGAGGCTTTGGGATCACAGCAGCTGGACGATCTCCTAGCTGGTGCTGTATCTTGGTGATCTCGATTGGCCCTTTCTCCAGCACATCTTTCATTTCTGGATGGATGCTCTTCAGAGAAATGAGTGACCTCTTTCGCCATATGTCATGCTTCTCAGGCTTGTAGTCGAGTAGCTTCGGAGTATTCATCTTCGTGTACCTGAGCTAATCAACAGACAAACAAAGGAGTGCAAGGAAACGTGGATCTCGGTCCTAAGCGACTCAGAAACAATCGGTCTATAAGAACCGACTGCTCTGATACCACTTGTTGGTCCCGGTTTTTCAGAGTATAAAACGTTAGCAGCGGAAATAATGAAAGAGTAAACGTTTTCTTGCACTTGCTGGTTAACCAACTGACTGGGACCTGACAGCTGGTGATTCAAAAACTTAGAATATTTTAGCCAAGTTTGCACAATTATATCAGTTTCTGAACATACACCAGCACTTGAGTGCTGGGTTTTAAATCAGAATGTAATGCAGAAAACTGATAAAGACAAAGGATTTATAGTGGTTCGATCAACTGATCTACGTCCACTCTCCAGTCGTAGCACTGGAAATTCACTAAGAGTAATCAGGTACAAGAGTCCTACGATCTATCTCTAGCTGGTGAATGCCTCGTCCACCAGTTCACTAGATCAACCGCTCCCGGCCTTGTTTCCTTCTTCAACTCTGATCAGCTGGTGGAGTGCGAGCACGTCACTTCAACCTCCACAGCTTCACTGGGTGTTTAGTTCTCCCAAGAACGTAGCTTCTCAATACGGCAAACTGCCCGTGATAACTCAAGTGCTGGCTGGCACAAGAGCTGCTGTGAACTTCCTCGGAAGAGAAAGAGCACCAAAGAGATCAGTAACTTACAAACTGGAAGCTTGAAGTCTCGTGTTTGATAAATCAACACACGAAAAGCCTTAGGAAAGGCCTCGAAAGTGTTTTGCTTGCTTGCAATAAAGTTTCAGACTTTCGGTAGATGAGCGAGAGAGAAGAGTATTGAATGTTGATGGATCCCAGGTATTTATAGACGCGGGATCCCATTCAAATCTTCTAGCCGTTTGGACACATCCAGAAAAGGTCTCTGTCCTCGCATGTCCTTCTGACGGCGGCAGGTATGTTTTTCCGGAAAGTGCCATACTTTTGTCCGCTTTATCTGACATTGATCTCTTTATGTCAGAACGGCACTATTCGTCAGTACGAGGAATCGAGACTGGTGTCTTGTAACTGATGGACTTTAAGGTATCCTTAAAGTCATACTCTGTCAGTTAATTCCTCGACGAATCTTCTTTTTGTCTCTAAGACTCTGGGAGAGAGAATCTGGAATTCTGCTGGTAACATCCGACTGGTAGATCATTCTGGTGATCTTGTGCTGGCAGTCTCTGCTGGTGACTTACGCTGGTACAATCTAAGTCTACCAATATGTCTGATGTTAACTCTTGGAATCTCCCATGACTGGTGGCTTCACCGCTGGTGAATAGTGTCAGTGAGAACACGTATTCTGCTGGTAGGATTTGTCAGCCGCCTGCTGGTGAAATCCTTCCCAACTGGTGAACAGTAACCAGTCATTAGCTCTTCTCATGCTGGTGAACAGTGTCAGCACGAGTCTTTGTCAGCCGCCACCTGATGAAACTTTTCCCAACTGGTGAACAGTAACCAGTGGTAAGCATGTCTCATGCTGGTGAACAGTGTCAGCATGAGTCTTGATCAGCTGCGACTTACAACTCAAAAGACCTAAACAGGACTTTACATTTGAGAACTAGAGCTATCTAGAGACAACTGACGCTGGTAGAACTTAGGATTTGATCCACCAAAACTAAGATCTATACAAGTAGCTACTGAGGGAGGGAAACTTAGACAGATTTCCCAACATCAACACTCCATTGTCCTTCAGGTTTAAGTTAGGCAATGATTTTTGTAGCATCCTCAGGATCTTCAACAGTGATTTTTGGAGGTGTCCAACCATCCTAAACAGCAACCCACGCTCGTTCATCAATAGACTTGATGTACATCCTCATTCGAGTCTTCCATAAAGAGTAGTTATTCCCATTACTCTCTAGAATGGGTGGACGACAAGCAGGGCTTGAGAAGTCCATAATAGTAAACTGCACTCAGGAACAAAACAACTTAGTCCGTCAAGAAGTAGGCTCTTGATACCAATTGAAAGAATTTAGTGCCCGAGTTTACATTAACACCTAGGTGTTGAAGTTTCAACACAGCAGAATTCAATGTGTCTGAACTTATAAATATAGAGTAATGTTAAACAGAATGTGAGAGAAGTCAAAGTTTGACACATTCAAAGTTTAACACGTTCAAAGTTTAACACGCAGCGAAAATTTAACGTCAGACACAAGGAATTAATCTTCACGAGTTTAGAGTTTCTAAACTCGCGAGAGCCTCACGGCCAAAAACAGATTTCACTATAATAAAGAAGTTTACCCAGCAAAATTTAAATAATAAATATCCAAAACCCTTCTCGGTTCACTCCCTCGAAGAACTTTGAATTTACATAGCAGTAGAGACTACAACTATGAAAAGCGTCCTTACGAACACACGATTCAACCCTAAAAACTCCTCTACCGTTGGATTCACTCTCCGGAGGTAGAATCCTTCTTTGGCTTGAATATCTTCGTGAGTTGAAAGCACTAGAACAACGATCAAAAGCTGGAACGCCTTGCTTGAATAATATCTTGATGAATACCCTAAGTCGTCCAACTTCTATTCGCACCCCAGCACCCTTTTTATAGGTTTAGATGAGTGCATCTTCGTGTAGATATGATTAGCCTCGTGTAGATATGATTAGCCTCGTGCTTGATATGTATATCTACATAAATATCTAAACTGCAAACACTAGAGAAAGATATCAAAGATAGAGAAAGATATATCAAAGATATGTTAAAGATATGAATATATCTTTAAAGATTAGGAAGTATATCTATTCAAATATATCTATAAACCAAATCATATTCGTTCCTAAATCTTTATAAAATATATATCTATCCTATAATGAACTGAATTCACGAAAATAAATAAATACGAGAAAATAAGGAAGGATAAGATTAAATCAGTAGTACAGTCTAACACTATGGTGTCAAACAGTACAGTCTAACACTACGGTGTTAAACATAGCTTCAACTTTAACACCAACGAAAGTTAAATATTGCATCTTCAAAAACAGTCGCGGAAAAGAATATATGACATACGTTTATTCATGTGTTGCACTAGATGCCTCATTAAAAACCTTAACTAAGAAAACCCAATTGGAAAAAACTTAATAAGGGAAAAAGAGTACATCTATTTGCCTCCTGGGCATAATGTAAACCTTCAAGGTCAAATTTTCAAAATGTCGCTCCCCCTCAAAACAATGATATTTACAATCTTCATGATTAGTTTAAGTTTGTCACTTCACTCAACATAATAATCTTATAATTATAAATGATGCAATATTATCTACATATGTACGAAATGACTTTAAGAATAATCTTCAGGATTATCACAATATCAAACATTCTGAATAACAAATTGATCATTCTTAATTGGGGAATTGATTTTGGTAAAAGAATACAACTCTAGTGTACCCATTACTCATTTATGCAACACAAGTGTATTATCCTCATACTGGAGGGTGAGGAATATTTTAAGTATCATAATATCATACGATTTTTCAATGTATGCAAAGAATATAAATCGTATTCCTTTTGTAATTCTCAAAAGAAAATACCATCTATGAGTTGTTTAGATAAGTATTCAAAGTGATAAGAAATGTCAATACCACAACAGAGAACAAAATAACCAGTCCAAAATCTATAATTATCAAGATCAAATAAATATTCATTTGTTCACTTAAACCACCAATGTCAAATTTGGTTTCTAATAGAATATACCAAGATTTGTGTACCTTGAAGATAACAAATAATGTGCTTATTTCAATTGTAATACCCCAAGTATAATTAGGCTCTTGTATTGCTTAATTATTTTAATAAAGAGAAATTCTCCTTAATTTTGAGCAATTATTTTTTGAGAGCTTTCGAGTTTATTCTATTTGCGATCGAGAAATCAAATTTCACAAATTGAGCTTGGAATTATGTATATAAATTGGAAGGAATTATCAAGATTCCTTGGAAAATGATATAAGGTGGGATTATATCATGGATTGAGGTTTAATTGAGTTATGGTGTAGCATGTATGGTTTTTGGAAGTATATGCATGTAATAGGGGTGACACTTGGTAGAAGGTGGAAGTACTTTATCATAAAGTGTGAAATTGGTGGAGACTTTATCAAGCTAATTAGGAAAAAAAGATAGAAGGAAAAGGTGTATTTCATTTGAGTGCATATTAAGCTAGAGAGAGAGAGAGAGAGAGAAATTCACCCTTGTTCAACCCAAACCCTTTCCCCGCCAGACCCGATTCTTTAATCAAGTTTTTGGTGATTGTTTGATGTTCCTCATGTCATAGGAAGTTGTTTGATACCTTATGCTTTGAGTTTGTCTCCGGAAAAAGCACGTCGCCGCCGTGAGGAAGAGAAATTCCGGTGAGCTTCACCCATCACCGTTTTATGTCGTATTTCGTGATCAAAGCATGTATTCGTGTTCTTAGCGAGTCTAGGAACCTTCTAAAATGATTGCATGTGAAATTGGATGGGTAGGATAGGAGAAATGTGGAGTTACAGGGCGGAAATTGCAAGGACGCGCGAAGAAGATGATGCGTCTCGAGCGGGATGGAGGCGTCCCGTTCGGGACACGTTGCGGCAATTTTGAGCACAGCAGGGCACCCATCCCATTCGGGATGGGTGTGTCCCATTCGGGACAGCCCTCGGCTGGGCAAGGAAAGTACGTCGTCCATCCCGTTCGGGACGGACGTGTTCTGCTCGGGACGGGCTGCGGCTTTGAGAATAAAATGTGATTTTTTACTCGTTTTCTTTCCTATTCGAGTTATACTTGATCCATGAGCTTATATTACGATTATAGAGGCATGTTAGAGTAAAATCATGCATTGGAATGTGAATTGAGTCGTTAATATCGTTGGTTTGGATCGAAGGAAACTATGGAAATCATGTTAGGTTGAGTTGATTATGAGTTGGTTTCTTGGATTTGGTTGAATTCGCCATTGTCCTATATCGTCTATCCTAATTAGTTGGCCCTGATAATGTTGTAGGAGTTTGAAGTTGAGGGAGTTAAGGTCAAATTAGCGGGAAAGCATCTATATCCAAAGCCTAACACCAGGTGGGAAACTATTTGAGTATAAAATGAAAAAGTGGTTTTCATTTCAAAACGTGTTAAAATGTTTTTATTTTAAATGGGATGCTATGCATGTTTTGTGCTATTATATCTGTCCTCTGTCGATTCCCATCGGCAGAGAGTTATACTAATGAGTTTTGAACCAGGATTGTGCTGTGCTAGAACTCATTAAGTTTGAAGTGGGGTGAAAAGCCCCCACAAATTGTGAAGTGGGGTGAACAACCCCCAGATGTTGTGAAGTGGGGTGTACAACCCCCACATATTTATGAAGTGGGGTGAAAAGCCCCAACATGTTTGTGGATCCAGGTATGGTTAAAAATGATTGGGTCTCAAAGGTAAATTCTGAGACTAGTGCACTTAGATGACAGTAGGTTGAGTGTGTATTCATTCCTAACTGATCATCGTAACTTGGAAGTCGGCCAACTTCCAGTTACGATAATGTAAACAGATATAATATCACGTAAAATTAGCACATGCAAATGAAAAATGTTTTGGATGTGCAAATGAAAAATTAGCATACTTATATAAATGTATGTTTTCGGGCATGTTTTCCATTGGGTACATTAGTACTCAGCCCCTCGTGTTATTTCTAAAATGCGCAGGTTGAACAGCGAGGATCGGAGTACAAGGGGTGTAAACAGACGAAGTGAAGATTTTCAGAATTTAATAGATCCTGAGATATGCATCTCCATATGCATATCTCCACCACGTTACACACACCGCTGCTACACTCTCTGTTTATTCCTTCCCAGTTTGAAAGTATTTTGTGTAAAGGATGTTTAACTTTTGTGAGCTTCTAGACTCGATGCTTGGAAATTTAAACGCTATTTTTGATTGTTCATTTATTTATGTAAGTCTTCCGCTGATTTTTAAATGAGAAAATGTTTGGAAAAACCTGAACATCAATGTAACGCATCCTCTAATTAGGGAAGGTCAGTTGGGGGCGTTACAAAGGTGGTATCAGAGCTTGAGTTTTTGGGTTTTAAAGAATTCGAAATCATTTTGGAAACTTTAAGTCTTAGAAATGTTTTGACTTAAGAGTCATTTGTGTATGGGTTCGGAAGGAGGCAGAGAGTGCTGGTGATTTCAGCAATTCAAGCAACGAAGTTGCTACGTAAGGCAGAGAATCAAGCCTTTTTAGTGTATTTGGAAATAGAGGAAAAGCCAGAGCTAACGGTGCAAGATGTGCCTATAGTTAGGGAGTTTGAGGATGTGTTTCCTAAGGAATTACCAGGGTTACCACCAGATAGGCAGGTGGAATTCACCATTGATTTAGAACCGAGAGCGGCACCACTTTCCAAAGCGCCGTACCACATGCCCCCGAAGAAATTGCAAGAGTTGAAGGTCCAACTACAGGAGCTATTGGACATGGGTTATAATCGGCCGAGCGTGTCACCGTGGGGAGCACTGATTCTTTTTGTGAAGAAGAAGGATGGATCGATGCGTATGTGCATTGATTACCGAGAGCTGAATAAACTGACGCTAAAGAACCAATACCCGTTACCAAGGATCGATGATCTGTTTGATCAGCTCAAGGGAGCAAAAGTATTTTCTAAAATCGATCTTCGATCGGGGTATCATCAGTTAAGGATCAGGAAGGAGGACATTCTGAAGACAGCGTTCAGAACCAGATATGGTCATTACGAGTTTATAGTAATGTCGTTTGGACTCACGAATGCTCCGACAGTGTTCATGGATTTGATGAATAGAGTATTTCATCCATATCTCAATAACTTCATTTTGGTATTTATCGATGACATTCTAATATACTCGAAGAGCGAAGTAGAACATGAGCAACATCTGAGAACGGTGTTACAGACCTTAAAAGATGAGAAGCTGTACGCAAAGTTCAGCAAATGCGAATTTTGGTTGAGAGAAGTGACATTCTTGGGTCACATTGTTTCGGCTGATGGAATCAAAGTGGATCCAGCCAAGATTCAAACGGTGATAGACTGGAAATCACCGATGATGCCGAATGAGATTCGCAGTTTTCTTGGTTTAGCGGGTTATTACAGAAGGTTCATCGAGGGCTTCTCAAAGATTGCGAAGCCGATGACGCAGTTGCTTTAGAAGGGCTTGAAGTTTATATGGACGAAGGAATGCGAAGAGAGCTTTCAGAAGTTGAAACAATTATTAACAACCGCACCTATCCTAGCAGTGCCTGAATCAGATAAGAATTTTGAGGTTTACACTGATGCATCTAAGAATGGGCTAGGTTGTATGTTGATGCAAGATGGAAAGGTGATAGCTTATGCGTCGAGGTAGTTAAGACTGCACGAAGTGAATATTCCGACTCACGATTTGGAGTTTGCAGCCGTAGTCCATGTGTTAAAGATTTGGAGACACCATCTATATGGAGTGAAGTGTGCCATATTCACGGATCATAAAAGTTTGAAGTATTTCTTCGAACAAAAGAATTTGAATATGAGGCAAAGAAGATGGTTGGAACTCGTGAATGAATATGATTTAACAATAAACTATCACCCAGACAAGGATAATTCAGTAGCCGATGCCTTGAGCAGGAAAGGAGAAGCACAGTTAGGTTGTATGCTTACAAGAGAAGACAATTTGATCAGAGAGTTTGAGAAACTTCGTCTAGAAGTAATATCGCCTTCAGAAAGGAAGAAGTGCGAAGTAGCAGCTTTGACCGTAGTGCCAGATCTAAGAGAGAGAATTGTAGAGGCACAGAGAGGAGATGCATAAATTGAGAAGTTGCGCCAGAAATTAAGAGTCAAGCCGGTGGGGGAATATCGGGAGGCACCTGATAGTGCTTTACTGTTCAGAGATAGAATCCTAGTGCCAAACGGTGAAGAGCTGAGGAACAAGATCTTGAGTGAGGCTCATGATACGCCGTATACCGCTCACCCAGGAAGTACTAAAATGTACCAAGATCTGAAAACCAAGTACTGGTGGGATGGTTTGAAGAAGGATGTAGCCTTATATGTGGAGAAATGTCTGTCATGCCAGCAAGTTAAGGCGTTACATCAGCGGCCGTATGGGAAGTTGCAGCCGTTAGACATCCCTGAGTGGAAATGGGAACATATGACCATGGATTTAGTGATTGGGTTGCCAAAGTCACAGAAAGGGAATACGGTGATATAGGTGATAGTGGATCGTCTGACGAAGAGTGCTCACTTTTTACCAATCAGAATAAACCATGGGTCAGATAAGTTGGCTCAGATTTATGTCCGAAAGATCGTTAGACTGCACGAAGTGCTGAAATCTATTACGTCTGATAGAGATGCAAAGTTTACATCTCGTTTTTGGATGAGCTTACAACGAGAGTTGGGGACTCGCCTGAATTTTAGCACGGCGTTTCACCCCCAATCAGATGGTCAATCCGAGAGGACCATTCAAACTCTCAAGGACATGTTGAGGATGGTAGTTTTGGATCGAGGAGGCAGTTGGGAGCCGATTTTGCCTTTGATTGAGTTTGCTTACAATAACAATTATCAGGAAACAATCAGTATGGCTCCCTATGAAGCGTTGTATGGAAGAAAATGTCGTTCGCCTCTGTACTGGGATGAGGTAGGAGAAAGATAGGTGATCGGACCTGACGCCGTAAGTGAGATGATCGAAATAGTTCGTCAGATCTGAGAGAGAATCAGAGAAGCCTAGAGCAGGCAGAAGTCCTATGCCGACTCGAGGAGGGCCAAATTATGTTTTGAAGTCGGGGATAAGGTATTCCTCAAGGTTTCACCTTCCAAGGGTATAGTGAGATTTGGAGTGAGAGGCAAACTGCGACCGCGGTATGTGGGACCCTATGAAATTCTAGAGCACATTAGTCTAGTGGCATATAGGTTAGCATCCCCGAGTATGGGTAACGTGCATAGCGTGTTTCACGTGTCTCAACTGAGGAAGTATGTATATGATCCCAGACATGTGATTCGCCAAGAAGAAGTAGTTTTGAGCCCCGATTTGCAGTATGAAGAATAGTCAGAAGCGATTTTGGACCGTAAAATTTAGGAGCTAAGTAATAAGTCGATTCCGCTCGTAAAGGTGCAATGGAGTCACCATGGGCGTGAAGAAGCGACTTGGGAGTTAGAGGAGAAGATGAAGAAGAGGTAACCCAAACTTTTCGAAGCATTTTAAATTTCGGGACGAAATTTTTATAAGGGTGAGGGGATGTAATACCCCAAGTATAATTAAGCTCTTGTATTGCTTAATTATTTTAATAAAGAGAAATTCTCCTTAATTTTGAGCAAATATTTTTTGAGAGCTTTCGATTTCATTCTATTCGCGATCGAGAAATCGAATTTCATAAATTGAGCTTGGAATTATGTATATAAATTGGAAGGAATTATCCAGATTTCTTGGAAAATGATATAAGGTGGGATTATATCTTGGATTGAGATTTAATTGAGTTATGGTGTAGCATGTATGGTTTTTGGAAGTATATGTATGTATACCTTGTGCTTCGAGTTTGTCTCCGGAAAAAGCACGTTGCCGCCGTGAGGAAGAGAAATTCCGGTGAGCTTCACCCATCACCGTTTTATGTCGTATTTTAGTGATCAAAGCATGTATTCGTGTTCTTAGCGAGTCTAGGAACCTTGTAAAATGATTGCATGTGAAATCGGATGGGTAGGATAGGAGAAATGTGGACTTCCAGGGCAGAAATTCCAAAGAAGCGCGAAGAAGACACCGCGTCCTGAGTGGGATGGAGGCATCCCGTTCGGGACACGTCACGACAATTTTGAGCACAGCAGGGCACCCATCCCGTTCGGGACAGCCCTCAGCTGGGCAAGGAAAGTACGTCGTCCATCCCGTTTGGGACGGACGTGTTCCGCTCAGGACGGGCTGCGGCTTTGAGAATAAAATGTGATTTTTGACTCGTTTTCTTTCCTATTCGAGTTATACTTGATCCATGAGCTTATATTACGATTATAGAAGCATGTTAGAGTAAAAGCATGCATTGGAATGTGAATTTAGTCATTAATATCGTTGGTTTGGATCGAAGGAAACTATGGAAATCATGTTAGGTTGAGTTGATTATGAGTTGGTTTCTTGGATTTGGTTGAATTCGCCATTGTCCTAGATCGTCTATCCTAATTAGTTGGCCCTGATAATGTTGTAGGAGTTTGAAGTTGAGGGAGTTAAGCTCAAATTAGTGGGAAAGCATCTATATCCAAAGCCTAACACCAGGTGGGAAACTATTTGAGTATAAAATGAAAAAGTGGTTTTCATTTCAAAACGTGTTAAAATGTTTTTATATTAAATGAGATGCTATGCATGTTTTGTGCTATTATATCTGTCCTCTGTCGATTTCCATCGGCAGAGAGTTATATTAATGAGTTCAGAACCAGGATTGTGTTGTGCTAGAACTCATTAAGTTTGAAGTGGGGTGAAAAGCCCCCACAAATTGTGAAGTGGGGTGAACAACCCCCACATATTGTGAAGTGGGGTGTACAACCCCCACATATTTATGAAGTGGGGTGAAAAGCCCCCACATGTTTGTGGATCCAGGTGTGGTTAAAAACGATCGGGTCTCAATGGTAAATTCTGAGACTAGTGCACTTAGATGACAATAGGTTGAGTGTGTATTCATTCCTAACTGATCATCGTAACTTGGAAGTCGGCCAACTTCAGTTACAACAATGTAAACAAATATAATATCACGTAAAATTAGCACGTGCAAATGAAAAATATTTTGGATGTCACAGTTTCTTTCAATAAAACCCCATGTACATCCGTGTGAGTTGCATAGCATTCTTATATAAATGTATGTTTTCGGACATATTTTCCATTGGGTACATTAGTACTCAGCCCCTCGTGTTATTTCAAAAATGCGCAGGTTGAGCAGCGAGGATCGGAGTACAAGGGGTGTAAACAGGCGAAGTGAAGATTTTCAGAATTTAATAGATCCTGAGATATGTATCTCCATATGCATATCTCCACCACGTTACACACACCGCTGCTACACTCTCTGTTTTTTCTACCCAGTTTGAAAGTATTTTGTGTAAACGGATGTTTAACTTTTGTGAGCTTCTAGACTCGATGCTTGGAAATTTAAACGCTATTTTCGATTATTCATTTATTTATGTAAGTCTTCCGCTGATTTTTAAATGAGAAAATATTTGGAAAATCCTGAACATCAATGTATCGCGTCCTCAAATTAGGGAAGGTCAGTTGGGGGCGTTACATCAATGTCTCGTTGTAAGAGAAGCACCAAGTCTTGCTAGCAAGATAATTTTGAATATTGTATAAGGCCTGATAAAATAGTGTACAAAAACACTTAAATAGAGAACTTCTGGTCCAAAAATATCATGTTATCATGTTTAAGTCTAAATAATATCCACTTCCGGGGATCAAATGACATTGGTGCTCTGAATAAATGTAATAGATCTATCTAGATCTTTTATTATACCTCGACTAGTGTTAGAAATAATAATAACTTCTTCGGGAAATTGTCGATCTGCAGGTCGACATAAACTTGGTCTTATCCAAGTCTCTTTATATCATACTCCGTCTTTAAGCATGAATTAATTTTCAATTTAATATATTCCTTCTTCAAGAGGAATTTATGCAGCGATCTAATCATTATATATGTTGCAATTTATTTTCTTTACCTTGAGTATATAAAACCCATCAATGATTTAGTATTATCGCCCAATGACTCATATCAATATGTGCTCATGACGTTTATTAACTGCACATATAAATTTATATTTTCTGCCATAGAAACTAGTAGTGGAACATTATGCCATCAAAAATAGGAGAGTAATTTATTTAAAATCAAGTATGGGTCTCTGTGAAAAACCCTTGAGATCTTAATATCGCTTTATGTTTCACCACCTCATAGTATCATTATATCCTGCAGTGATAATATTCATGAGCGAGTTGATCTCTATTCCAATTGCTCATTTTTATATTTTTGGACAATCATAATGCTTCTAACATTTAATCTCTGGATCCAGATTGAAGCAATTGTGAAATAAGTATGTTGTCGACAACTATAAAATTTATTAATTTCACCTTTATATATAATATTCATGGCATTAACTAAATTTTATCATTTCCTATAATATTTTGATTTATTTGTTCCGCAATCCCAATAATATTATTATTTGGTGCACGTGCTAATGTATTGAGATTCTTTTCTTCAGGACAACCCTCTTCGAGAGGTCACATATTCCTCTTCAGGGGTCACTGGAGTGTTATTTATATATTTAATTTTATTGACCGCAGATTTTTAATTAATGCACCAATATATATCTCATACTTCTGGTATGAAGACTCTCATACTTCTGTATTAAGGAGTTTCATTTTTTTGGTCCATTAGGGTCTCTAATTATTTATGGTGCATATGCTCAGTCACTCCACTATATACAATTGATTCATTTATACATGCATATGGCAGATTACTTGCTAAATATTGCAAGTTTTGATTCATTCATGTGTGGCTTTAACTATGAAGATCCTTTTATTATTTGACATTTTTCGGCATTCTATTATCTTTGGGCTTATATCTCCCCCTAATGCCGACAAATGATATTCTTTATGTTTACAGTCAACGTACTCTATAATGGGCTACTAGGGTTTATTTATAGACGGAGATTTTTGTACAACGTATATATCTTATGTTACTTTGAGAGCCCATCGAGGTATACTTTGGTGGTGATATACAAATATAGACTATACAATAATTCGCAAATGGGAAATAATTATTTCTTTACCACACTATTATATGGGGGTAATAACAATATGTAGCTGGTCGGATTTAAAGTAATAAGGACCATAAATTTTAAAACGACCCTAATGTTTGATAAATTGGTCAACATATCTTATGAGATATATAACTTTATTTTGAATGTTATATGCCAATAGCATTATAATAATCCGACACAATATAATAATATGCCAAATTTGACCCAAGTACTCATGCCATAAAAAAAAAAAATATATGGGTCATTTATTTTGACGCAACATTATAATTAGATCAATAAATCAATTCAAACAAAATAAAAATATAATACATTCACTCAACTATTTCTAATATTATATTGTTGAGTAGTATGCATTTCATGACTATACTTCTTAATTACAGTTCATCGTAACACTTATTTATATTTTCTAAAACATAATAGATAAACAAGACTAAATAAAGATAAACATAATAATTTAATACAGTCACAATGAATATAAGAGTTTGAGTATGGAACGAATTACCTGTCCATTGATGCTAATAAGAGATCAGTTATACTGCATCCCAATATGCAAATAAAGTAGACAATCCATGTTGCTAATAATCTGGCCAATCAATAATAACCCACGCAGAGGTGCTTTCAAACAATAACCCCGAAGACAAGAATCCAAGCAAATTAGATAATCCAAATAATCCGTGCTAATAAATAATCGATGGGATACAAATAATCAGATCACTGAAACAACAATGCCTCATATACATAATAGATCCAAATAAAGCAAAAGAAATGTTGATGCTCCACGTATAAGTAATACAAACTTAATTGAAACCCCGTATGTGATGAGGTCAGAATTTCTGATAAAAATCTATAAGATACCAAATATTCCAAGCAAGAAGATAGCAAAGCCCCACATAAATTAGAAATATACTATTGAAATCCAGAATACCAGAATTGTGCGTAAGAATACTCAACGCAATTTGATACCACTCCAAAAAAAGGCTGGACCCTTTGTTTTAAATGAAGAAAAATCACGAATTGTTGGGTTTCCAGAAATCCCAATTGTTACCAATAGTATCAACATTTGAACTTTTCATCGCCAAAGCTCTTAGGATCCCGTCGATAAATTGCATTAGATTGGGTATAATAATCCATGGACGGTGGTGAAGGGCTGAACGATGGAGATGCACGATCTCTTTTTGAAATTTTGTGCATGGAGACGAGCAAGTGGAAGGATAATGACATGACATGCTCTGATGATTCTTCCATGAGGCAAACAAAATAAAAAATCTAAATTGGAAGAACATTCGTGCTGATAACGTGTTGTAAATCGAATCTTTTCGGTATCACAGATAAGCAATAATAGAGAGAAACAATAGAGAGAACATGATGGAGAGAAAAATAAAGAATATTATTAATCATTGATGTGTAGAGGAATAACAATATCATGTCCTATATATAAGGATGAAATCGTATCATCTATAGAAATCTAGAAAGATATGGTATATATCTCTAAAGTATATCTTAAGTAATGTCCATCAAATAAATATATTTATAACAATTTATACAATTCTCTATTGACAAAACTTAATGCAATCGACAGTAAAGAATTGCTCATGTCATGACGAACGATTACTCAACAAAATCCAATTATCGCAACAGAACTCAATTATCGCACCGGAAGAAATAAAATTGAAATCATAATTCAGATCTATAATTTTAGAAACGGCAGCGGACCTCTCTTATTCCTATTTCAATAATTAGGGCTCATAATTTCATTCATAAAGAATTTTTAATTTCATAAAACATGTTCTGATACCACATGTGGAATCTTGAAATCAATGATTCTTACAATCAATTGCGTACCTTTCTCCATCGTAGAATTAAGAATCGAAGAAGATTATCGTTTCTCTTCCTTAACTTCTATTCTTTTATCTCAAGTTCGTGATGATATTAGGGTTTGAGATAAAACAGTTATGACCTAATCTATATTATTGGGTTTATATATTTCCATCAAATATAAATTAATAATCAAATCTGCTTCAAATATCCCCACATATTATTTAGACTTATCCAATAATTAATTTATTTATTAGTTAATCCATAATAAATATATCACATGGGACATATCTTACATTCTATTCCAACTTTTTCCTTATTTCTCTAATACAATCTATATACTTATAAAAGCAGAACCCCTCAAGGCAAAAAAATTTCCCGCCCATTCAAACATTGGTTAAAAACTATATAAGCTAAACTGTAAATTGCATTAAGCATGGAATTACAAACTCAATTAATGGTATATGCTTATTCAATAAAATATGCAATTAATAGATTTAATTATTTGCATAAATTTTCTGGTATAAATATCCTTTAAATTGTTAGAAGTCCAAATTGCAACTTTGTGTGAACAATAGTAATATTTTTGTATGAATCACCCAACATAGTCCAAAGGTTCAACCATTTGTTTAATCTTTCTTCGCTAATGCTTTTGTTGTGTTGAAATAGGATTTTGACATTGGTGGTTTACATCTCAATCACAGGTATGTTCATTAATTTTTGGTATATGACTTCATATTAATTGGATAATCTTAAGATATATTAGATAGAGATATATCTTGTGTATCAAGTTTGTATATATTTTTCAAATCTTAGAATAGATTAATTAGATTTGTTTTTCTCCTATATAAACTACTTTGTACATCTATTTTAATTGAGTGAAATAGAGGAAAATATTTTCTCACATGGTATATCAGCCTAACCTTGGCTAAACCCTAATTCTCTCCTCCATACTCGACATTTTTTGACCTGTGCCCCATGGCTGCCCCCGTCAACTCCGGCGACCTTCCGATGTTGCCGCACTCTACCATCATTCATATGGTGAACATCAAGCTCACCTCTGCCAATTATCTTCTTTGGCATGCTCAGATCGAGCCACTCCTCATCATGCAGAATTGTATGTCGTATGTTGACGGCTCCATCTCGGCCCCTCCACGTTTTGCGACCGCCGGTGATACGGCTGTCAATCCGGAGTTCTCCAAGTGGTATTCTCATGATCAGTTAATTAAATTATTTCTGGTTTCTACGCTGACCGAAGAGTCCATGGTCGTTATCATTGGCTGTTCGACATCGCGCGATGTCTGGACGGCTCTGTCTCGCTCCTACAGCCATCGCTCCAAGGCCCGCGAGTTAAGTCTCAAGGACGATCTCCTCTCCACCAAGCAAGGCGATCTGCCTGTCTCTGATTATGGTTGGCATTTTAAAGGTTTATTTGATCAGCTATCGACCATCGGCCGCTCCATCGATGAGTCGGACAAATCTCATTGGTTCCTTCGGGGTCTGAATCCTTCCTACTCCACCTTCACAGCCGCGCAGATGGCGCAGGAGCCTCTTCCGGACTTTGACACCTTGTTGGCTCATGCCCTCATCCATGAGCAATTCCTCAGGTCCTCTGACTTGTCGCCCTCGCCGCAGCTGGTTGCATTTCAGGCCTCCTCCAGGTCGCATGATTCCAGTGGCAAAAACAACTCGTCGCGCAACCGTGGCAGATCCAATGGCGAAAATATTAAGAAGAAAATGCCTTGGTGTTATTTCTGCATGCAGACCAATCACGATGCATTTGACTGCCCTAAATGCTTCGGCGGATCGTTTGTTCGGCTTTCTCGATCGGCTCCCATGGCTCAGTTAGCTGAGGCTTTCTCTGCTCAGTGTTCGGTTTCTTTGCCTTCAGTTTCTGACTGGTATTTGGATATTGGCGCTTCCGCCCTTGACAACATCGCAGATTACTCAGGCTCAGACCATGTTGTCGTTGGTAACGGTGTCTGCCTTCGTATTACTCATACAGGCTCTTTATCTCTTTCTTATTCTCTCTCTTTAAATCATGTCCTTGTTGTACCTTCGATTACGAAGAATCTCATTTTTGTTAGTAGACTTACTCATGATTACCCTGTTGATATGTTGTTTACTGATACATAGCTGCACATTCGGAATCGGGAAACAGGCCAGACTGTCGCCACCGACGTGCGAAAGCATGGGTTGTACGTTCTTCACCATCCAGTGTCCGCCCTATCCACCACCATGTCTCACGCATTCCTCGGGCCTCCTTCGAGACATGGCACAATCGTCTCGGTCATTCTTCTACCAAAGTCATCAGCTTACTCCTAAAGCTTAGTTTACTTTCTACTTCCGCTTCTTCCTCGTATGATAGTTTATGTACCTCTTGCCAGTTAGCTAAAAACTCACATTTACCTTTCTCTTTGTCTGAAAAACGTGCATCGCATGTTCTTGATCTCATTCATTGTGATCTTTGGGGTCCTTCCCCCGTTACATCTAAATCTGGGTTTCGATATATGCAGTCTTCATCGATGATTTTTCACGTTTTACCTGGTTTTATCCTTTACGTGCAAAATCTGAATTTTACGATATTTTTCTTAATTTTCATGTCTTTGTTGAAAACCAATTCTCATGTAAAATTAAGAAATTCCAAAGTGATGGGGGTACTGAATTTACAAACTCTAGGCTTCGAACTCACTTTGCCAAATCCGGCATCCACCACCTAATATCATGTCCCTACACTCCTTCTCAAAACGGTCGTGCTGAACATAAACACCGTCATATCACGGAAATGGGTATTTCCTTACTTTTCCACTCGTCCTCGCCTCTCTCTGTGTGGATAGAAGCCTTTAGCACCGCTGTTTACATAATCAACTGAATTCCTGTTCCTCTCCTTCAAAGCAGCTCGCCATTCGAATTACTATTCCACACGAAACCCTCATATACCTCTCTCCATATCTTTGGTTGTCGGGTCTTCCCTTGCCTCCGGGACTACACTAAACATAGGCTCGAACCTCGCAGCCTCCCTTGTGTCTTCATAGGATGTAGCTCCAATCATAAAGGGTTCCGGTGTTTAGATCCTATCACTAATCGAGTCTACAATACTCATTATGCTAGGTTTGATGAGACCTCTTTCCCTTACTCTCGGATATCACCTACTACTCCCATGTCTCGTCTCACTCTCACAGAATACTTTGACGATAATCCTTCTTTTGATACTTCGATCGATCCCCCACCAGATTCTGATACTCCTTGTAAACTCTGCCTATCCGACTCGACCGCCCCAGCTCCATCCCAGCTCGCTCCTCTTATTGTTGTCCCTCCTCCTGAGCTTCATGTCGATAACCCGCCACCTGCCGAACCACCTCAAACACCCGTTCCCTCCCCTCAGCCTCTCGTCCAAGTTGCTCGTCTCCCCATGCAAACGTGTGCTCGGTCGGGGATCTTTAAACCCCGTTATTCGGTTGACATTAATCTAGTTTCTGTGTTTTCTGTTTTTGCAGCTTTACCGGAACCTCGTGGCATTAAAACCGCCCTTAAGGTTGTTGAATGGACTAAGGTTATGCATGAGGAGCTCGTGACCTTATACAAAAACAACACTTGGACTCTGGTTCCACTTGGACTCTGGTTCCGCGTCCTTAAAATGCGAATGTTGTTGGTTCAAAGTGGGTGTATCGCACGAAGCTGCTAGCTGATGGCTCCGTCGATCGCTACAAGGCTCGCCTTTTGGCTCAAGGTTTTAGCCAAATTCCTGGATTTGATTTCACTCATACTTTCAGTCCTATGGTGAAAGCATCGACTGTCCGTATTGTTATTGCCGTTGTTGTTATGAATTTTTGGCCTCTCCATCAGCTTGACATAAAAAATGCTTTCTTATATGGAATTCTCTCGATTCAGGTATTCATGGAGCAGCCCCCGGGATTCGTTGACTCTCGTTATCCCTCTCATGTCTGCTATTTAAACAAGGTTATCTATGGACTTCGGCAAGCACCATTAGCTTGGTACCAAAGGTTTCGAACCTTCCTCTTATCTATGGGTTTTCTTTGCTGCTCTTCAGATACGTCGCTCTTTGTATTCAGTAAAATCTTGTTTGAACAAGGAGTTCAGTACAAAAGATCTCGAAAAGCTCGACTATTTTCTTGGTTTGGAGGCCTTCCATTCTGCGACTGGGTTTTTCCTCACTCAGATGAAATATGCCTTGGATATTCTCAAACGTGCGAAGATGACGGACGCTAAACCGGTATCAACGTCGTTAGCACCCGGCGTTACTTTCACGACCGATGGGCCCTCCTTCGAGGATCTGACGCTATATCGCTCGCTTCTCGGGGCTTTGCAATATCTTACCATCACCCGTCAACACTATGAGCGAGTTCCAGAAAAATCCAACTGTCGATCACTTTCAGGCTGTCAAACAGATTCTTCACTATGTTAAAGGCACAGTGCGCTTTGGTTTGACGTTCACTTCCGGCCGTACTCACTTACGTGGCTATTCTGATGCTGATTGGGCACATTTTTCGAATACTTGCCGCTCGACATATGGATATTCGATCTTCTTGGGTCCGAATTTGGTATCATGGAGCGCCAAGAAACAGCCGATGGTGTCCCGCTCCAGCTGTGAATCCGAGTACCGCGCCATTGCTAACACTGCATCCAAAATGCAATGGATCGTAAATCTCCTTCAAGAGCTCAAAGTCGACCTCCAGTCCACGCCATGCATATACTCCGACAATGCTAGTGCCCTATTCTTAACACAGAATCCAATCTCTCACAAGCGGGCGAAGCATATAGATATTGATTATCATTTTGTCCGTGAGCTCATGACTTCAAACAAACTCTAGACAAAGTTCATTCCGTCGGAAGAGCAAATAGCTGACATCTTCACAAAGAGTTTGTCCAGGGATCTATTCGATCATTTCCGCACCAAGCTTCGACTTTCACCTCCGTCTTCGCTTGCGGGGGGTCTTAAGATATATTAGATAGAGATATATCTTGTGTATCAAGTTTGTATATATTTTTCCATATCTTAGAATAGATTCCTTAGATTTGTTTTTCTCCTATATAAACTACTTTATACATCTTTTTTAATTGAGTGAAATAAAGGAAAATATTTTCCCACAAATAATATACTGTGTATATAATTGGGGACTTTTTCTTTTCTTTTCTTTTTTTTTCCAGGTATCATATTATTGATGCAGGTGAATTGCGAATAATATGGAGATTGAAAGAAGTTTGAATAACAAGATTTCCTAGTGATGGTTGGGAGATTAGTTTTGATGTATATTGTAGTTTAGATAAATTCAATGGTTCATTACAAAATAAAATGTTATATTGTTTTATTGTGTTGTTTTCGAAATTTGATGCAATGAAGTTATAAGAAATTAAAGCTATTATTTATTAGTATGTTTTTTTACACGTGAATGAGTTATGTATGTATATTCAAACTCAAATTTAATTATGTTTATTCTTATAATTTCATGGTAATAAAATATAATATTTTATTTTTATCATTATGTGTAACAACATTTCATGTTATACCTAAATGCACAACAGAGAATCCAAATCCGCAAAATTACATATTTCACGCAAATCCATTACAAAACTCTTTAATGATGATGCTACTACGTACATATTATATGTTTATAAATTAAAAACTATTATTAAATATAACTTATCACCAATAACATTGGATGCTAACAAATTAATTTTTTTATATATGGTAAAAATGTATGCATTTTTTAGTTTGTGTGGGGAAAACTAAAACTGGAGTTGACAGGGGAAGGTCCCCAAAGATCACAATGAATAAGGTCTAAGACATGTGATGCTCGATTATCAGAGATAGAGAAAGGTAAATGCGAACTCTTTGCTAACTGACACGACGTACTAACTGTAGCTAACCTAGGAGAGTTTGTACTAGAGATCAAATGAAGACTCAGTAAAAGACTAATTACTATATGAGATGTATAGTCGAGATGGCAATGCCACAGATCCAACGAGGCTTGGGGAAGATGAGTATGAGCGAGAGCAGTGAGGGCAGAGACAGGATTATGGAGCACGTACAACCCATGCTTACGCTCGCCGGTGGCTATTATCTTTCCTGTATGCCGCGACTGTATTTGAAACTGCACATCAGTATTAAGCACATTAACAGGATAGTCATGTGTGAGCCAACTGACAGATAGAAGATTCTTCGTAATAGTAGGCACAACAAGAATATTATTCAAACATAATGATGAAGATAAACTTAAAGATCTAATATGAGAGATACGAAGGCAGTCACCGTTACCGACGACGACTTGATCAGAACCAGAGTAGTCGGTCACGTTATCAAGAGCGGAAGCATCTTGAGCGATATGAGCATAGACGTCTGTATCCAAATACCAGTCGGACACCGAAGAAGGAGAGATGGAGTAGTTTGTCGTGAAAGCTTCAGTTAATTGCACCGTGGGTTGAGGGCGCGAATTGCGATCAAATGAGCGATCAAAGCGCTTAGGGTAGTCGAAGGCATCGTGGTCAGTCTGACGATAGAAATAACACCAAGGGGTCTTGCGTTTTTTGTTGTTGTTACCCTTGGATTTGTCGCGGCCACGAGATTGATTCGAACCCTGATCGCGAGACTTGGATTGATTCGCTGCATGAAAAGCCACCGATGGTGCGGATGCAGTTGAACCAGCCGACTTCAGAAATAACTCATGGTTGAACGCTCTGGCAAGAAGGGTGTCAAAATCCAGAAGGGGTTCCTGAGCCATTTGAGCCGCTGTGAACGTCGAGAACGAAGGACAGAGGCCGCGCAAGAACCAATGAGACTTGTCTGAGGCGTCGATAGAGCGACCAATAGCAGAAAGCTGATCGTAGATTCCCTTGAACCGGCGACCATAGTCTGCAACAGGAAGGTCACCCTACTTCATGGATAGGAGGTCGTCTTTGAGGCTAAGTTCCCGAGCTTTTGATCGATGACTGTAGGATCTAGATAGGGCATCCCTTACGTCACGGGAAGTAGAGCAACCAATAATAATGGCCATGGACTCCTCGGTCAATGTCGAGACAAGGAATAGCTTGATCAACTGGTCTCGAGAATACCACTGCGTATACTCAGGGTTTACGCCGGTAGACGAGGGAAGAATTCGCGGTGGAGGCTGAACTGTGCCATCAACGTACGGCATGAAGTTCTGTGTGATAAGTAACGGCTCGATCTGAGCGTGCCACAACATGTAATTTGAGGACGTGAGTTTGATGTTCACCACCATGTGGATGATGGTAGACAACGGAAGAGTCGGCAAATCGCCGGGGATGGCAGGCGCAGCCATGAACGCCGATGCGGAAGAATGGAGGAAAAACAGAAAATTAGGGTTTGGCCAAGATTTTGGCTGATACCATGTGGGGAAATATATCTTGTATTTCACTCAATGAAAATAATATACAATACATGTATTTATAATACAATAGCTAATCCTAATCTGTGTAAATCTAGAAAAAATATAAGATACACTTGGATCTAATTGTACAAGATATAAATATATCTCAAGAGTTTGTATAATTAATTTTGGGTGATTCTAAACACAATCACCAAATTACTCAATTAAAATATAAAGACATAATTTGAATGTTCATTTTTAATCTCTAGCCTCCAAATTTTAATTCAAAGTACAACAAACATTTCGGTGGTCATAGCCCCAATTTTTTTAAACTGTAAATGAAAATCAGAAACAGTACGATGTAGAAATCTACAATGGACAACCTAGAACATTTATAAAACATGCCAAATTTATATCATTTTAGAAATTATTTACAAGAGAGAAGGGAGTTTGTACTTAAATTTCAAAAGAACTATTTTATCTAACGTCAAGAGACAAATCGAATTTATTGAAATGTAGCCATGAGAAAGAATCATAAACGAGGGTTGAAAAATATCAAAAGAAGTATTAAAATAAAATATATTATTCACCGAGGAAGATTTTTTGCATGATTAAATTTGTGCTTATAAAAGAGGATGAATGGGAAATGGAAGTTTTGATCGGGGAGTTCGTTATGACGGAAATTTTTTTTTTTTTTTGGTTGAAGAAGATAATCACCAACCTGAGGAAAAAGAACTAAATTCCTTTAATTAAGTACTCAAAAATATATAATCGACTAAGTATTTCTCTCCTATAAAACTTTAAAAAATAATTATAATAAATTATAAATAAGTTATTAAAATTAACAAATAAAATATAATGATTGAACAAAGATGAAAACAATTGATAATAAGCAAGTGTAAAGAAGTTTCGAGTTTTAGATAAGTCAATCATCCTGTTGGGTATCAGGGCTGCAGGCCCGTTTTCTAGCATGTTACACGATCGGACTTTGACCTAGTCCAGATCGAACTAGGGTTCCTCGATCGAACGACGTTCGACCTTCAAGCTTGGACCGCCTTGGACCGGATCTTCAATATAGGACCGCCGAAGGATTGCCGCACCGGCATCTGCTCTGGAATGTGCACCCTCGCCTCCCACACCGGTTAGGGACAAAGATTTGGCTCAGACCTTACCGTCTGAGCACCCCTTGCCTTCCACTACCCAAGGGAGTTGCAGGAACTAACAGGACACGGTTAGGGCTCTCTCAATCGACCACTCTCACCACGAATCACACTCAAGATCACAGGAAGATGAAGAGAGAAGAAGGAGAGAATATCAGAGAACAGAGAGAGAGAGAGAGCGGCGCACAACTGAATTAGGGTTTGCACACTTGAGAGTGAAAGCGAGTCACTCTCAATATATAGTAGGTTAGAAATAACCGCTCCAGTAACTGCACAATCCGAACCGAGATCCAACCCGAAGGCCAATTCATAAACATAACCGAAAGGCATGGGCTCGGTATAGGTGAGAAAATGGGCTGAATCAATTAAGTAGCCCAAGTAAACATGGCCACATTAATTCCTACATTCTCCACCTTGGACATGGTTGCAAGAGGCTAGCTCTTATTGGTTGTCATCATCGCCGGTTGCGTGTTAATTCATGCACTAGGGCTTTTGTTTGGGTAAGGCTAAGGTACACATTCACAAAGGAGAAGTACCTGCAAGTTTAGACAATACCCAAATAAGTAATGGAAGTAACACAGAGATACACACCATCACAAAAGTTCAAGTCACTTAGACACATAAATTAAAGTAAGTCACATAGACACAAAAGTTAAACATATTAACAAGCTCATTCAAAAAATAGGAGAGCTGAAATACACTAAGTAAACAAGTCAATATAATGCAAAAGAAAACAAGAACAGGAGAGCAAAAACTATCACAAAGTTGAATTTAGCATGCTCAAAATTCAAAATATCCTGGCAAGACATGAATTTTTCATAAGGAAGACACTTAGTTCCCATGTCTGCGGGATTGAATTCAGAAGCTATCTTTTGCAAAGAAATTATCCCTTTATCTACTACATCCCTAATGAAGTGGAATCTAACATCAATATGCTTAGTGCGGTCATGAAATACAGGATTCTTACACAGTTGTATAGCAGATTGTGAGTTAGAGTAAACAACCGGATTATCACTTAGAAAGTTAATCTCAGATAATAGGCCTTTAAGCCAAATAGCTTATTTGAAGGCATCAGTCATGGCTATATACTTAGACTCAGTAGTGGACAAAGCAACAACAGGCTGTAATTGAGATTTCCAACTTATACATGCATCACATAAAGTAAACACATATGAAGTAGTTGATTTTCTGTTATCTCTGTCATTAGCATAATTTGAATCAACATATCCAATCAGTGTAACAGATTTAGAGCATTTAGAGAACCTCAATCCAGTGCTTTGTGTGTGTTTCAGATATCTAAGCAGCCACTTAAGAGCTTCCTAGTGAGGCTTATCTGGATTTGACATGTATCTGCTAAGTAAACTAACACAGTAAGCAGTATTTGGCCTTGTATGGACCATGAGGTACATCACAGACCCAACAACATTAGTATATGGAATGCATTTCATTTCATTTAACTCAGATTCAGTTTTGGGACATTGTTCTTTATTTAAAAGAAAATTGGATGCAAGTGGGACATTAACAGGCTTGGCAGATTCTATGGAAAACTTAGAAAGAATCTTAGTAATGTATGCAGATTGATTAAGAACCAAGCTCATCTTAGATCTACCTCTGATAATATCCATGCCAAGTATCCTTCTAGCATTACCTAAGTATTTCATTTTAAAATACTTGCATAAATGATCTTGCACATGCTTCACAGATTTCATGCTTAGACTAATAATAAGCATATCATCCACATAAAGAAGCAGGAAAGTAGGCAAGTTATTTTCAGACTTGAAATACAAGCAATGATCATGGACACTCCTTTCAAGTTTCAACATTTTCATAACAGAATCAAACTTAAGATTCCACTGTCTAGGAGATTGTTTTAAACCATACAATGATTTCTTTAAAAGACACACATAATCAGGATACTTAGGATCAGAGAAGCCCTCAGGTTGTTTCATGTATATGCACACATCAAGATCACCTATAAGAAGGCAGTTGTGACATCCATTTGAACAAGCTCTCAATCAAAGTGTGCAACTAATGCAAGCATTATTCTAATAGTAGTGAACTTGACAACTGGAGCAAAAATTTTAGAATAATCTATGTCTTCTTTTTTGGTAAAGCCTTTAACTACTAACCTAGCCTTATACCTAATGTTTTTCCCATCATGTTTGATCTTATAGAACCACTTACAGTCCACAATAGACAGGTTGGAAGATCTAGGAACTAAGGTTCAGGTTTTGTTCTCATGAAGGCTATTTATTTCATCTTTTATGGCAGCCAGCCACATTTTAGAATTATTAGATTGCATGGCCTGTTTAATGTCTTAGGTTCATCTCCATCAAGTTCTTCAAAAACATTTAAGGTATGCATGGTTAATTCATATTCATCAAACTTTCTATTAGCAGTAACTTGCCTCCTAGATCTATCTCTAGTCAAGTTATAATCAGACAGGGGATCAAGGGTGGAATCAGAGGCTCCACCTTGTTTAGAGCTATCATGACACTCATTATTAACAACATCATCAGATGGCATACAATCAGATGCAGGATGGTTATGTTGATTAAGTTCAATTTCTTCCCCTTGAGTGTCATTATGGTCTAGCTTAGGAGGCTCCACCACATTAGGAGTATCCTCATGCATAGGGAGGGGCAAAGAGCCAGTGGAGCAGGGGAATTCGGTTTCATTAAAGGTTATATCTCTGCTAATTATGACTTTATAGTCTAAATCATTTACATCCCAAACCCTATAACCTTTAGTACCCTCTGGATAGCCTAGGAACACACACTTCCTAGCTCTAGGGTCAAGTTTATCCCCTTTTTGATGTATATATGTTGCACAACCAAAGACTCTTAGGTTTGACAGGTCTAGAGGTTGATTAGTGAAGACAGATTCAGGGCATTTGCCCCTTAAAGGAACAGAGGGAGATCTGTTAATAAGATAGGTGGCAGTCATGACTGTTTCACCCCAAAAAGGTTTATCAAGACAACTGATTGACATTATGCATCTCACTCTATCTAGGATTGTCCTATTCATCCTTTCAGCTACCCTATTTTGTTGGGGTGAATAGGGGACAGTCTTATGTCTTCTAATCCCACTTTCGTCACATAGGTCATTCATTTGATTTTTACAAAACTCAAGAACATTGTCAGTTCTAAGAGACTTAATCTTTTTCCTAGTTTTGTTTTCTATGAGAGTCTTCCAGTTTTTAAACACATAGTAGACTTCTAATTTATGACACATTAAGAAAACCCAAACTTTCCTAGAAAAATCATATATAATGCACAAAAAATACCTCTTTCCACCTCTGGTGGGCTCACTAGAGGGGCCCCATACGTCTGCATGAAGATACTCTAATATAGAGGAGCTTTTAAGGGAATTAGGAGGGGTGTGAGTAGGAAAGGACACTCTACTTTGCTTACCTAGAATACAGTGTTCACAAAAAGGCAAAGCCGAGACATAATAAGATTTCTAATATTTCTAAGCCTTTATTGCTCATGTGGCCTAACCTCCTATGCCATAGGTTAGAGACATCAATTTCCGAAGATTTCAGAGCATTTATAAAGGACTCAGGTTCAGTTTTACACACATAGAAGTAATTTCTTTTATCTGCTTTAAAAATAACTAAGGACCCCTGCATAATTTTCATGACTCCTTTTCCCCACCTCCCTTCTAAGCCATCTTCCTCTAGAGCAGAACAGGACAACAAGTCAAAACACACATCTGGCACATATCTAACATTTTTTAAAGTGTAGGTGCAACCATCAAGAAAGTTAAGTTTGATATTGCCTATTCCCTCTACTCTACACTTCTTCTCATTAGCAAGTAAGATATGGTCGTTCTTTACAGGTTTTAAAAAAGTAAAGTGCTATTTGTGAGGTGTAATATCAAAAGTGCATCCATAATCAATTATCCATTCAGTATCAAAGAACTTTTCAGTACAGGCATAGGCAGAGGGAACATAATTAAAGCAATCAAGATCAGAAATCATGTATACATCACCCATGTTTTCTCCTTTAGCAGTATTCACATTCGAACCACTGGATTCACCCTTTTCCCTTTTAGGTTTATTACATTTCTTTATATAGTGCCCATATTCGGCACTGATGTAGCACTTCCTTCCCCTAGACCTAGATTTAGACCTATTTCTACTGTTAAATTGGTTCCTTCTGCCATCTCTAGAACCATTATTGTCATTACCTTTGCCCCTATCATTTCTGGTTCTAGATCTACCTCTAACATTAAGGATCTCATTATTATTACTACCCTTGTTTCTGTTTCAACCCCTTTCTAGGTCCTGTTCTTTACTTTTTAAACCACTCTAGACGCGACAGACACGAAGAAGAAAGGGTTTAGGAAAGAGCAAACCATATACCTGAGCGGGGCCCTGATCACTGTTATTTCTAACAGATTAATTATAAAAACAGTGGCAAATAAATTTGTAAACCCTAAGGTTATCGATCCTGGGGAATTGTGTGGGGAAACTATACTATATACTAGCTATGATCCTAAGATTCATTGTTTGAGGAATTCAAAATCAGGGTTTTAACTTCGAAAATAAAGATAACGATACTTGAAAATTAAAGGAGTTTTGAAAGCAAATTAAAGGAGCACAGATTCTAGGGAAGAACTCTTATTATTGATAGCATGTAGGAGCCAATTAATTTAACAGGTGGAATACTGCAACAATGCTATATTTCCTTGTTTGGCAAATATAACCTAGATTACTAATTAGTGACTCATCTCCGCTCGGTCTCAAAGCACACCAAATTAGTCAATCTAATAAGCAAATCAGTTCAATTCCTACATCTAGTACATCTGTTTGGATAGTGTAGATCATATCATGTATTCCTATTCCCACTATTAATATTCACCTCTCGGTCCTTCTATCAATAGCTAGACATCTAAATTAATCGTCACCTCTAGGTCCTTGAATTAATCTAGAATTATAGAATAAATACAGGAATCATGAACCTAATTAATTAATCCTAACATGCATCCATAATATTATTCAAACCCTAGAATCCGCTAGGGTTTCTAGCCACTCATCGTAGATAGAAATCCAAAAGAAA
>JAPKLW010003804.1:0-35331 GCA_026898455.1 Plectranthus barbatus
TGATGAATGAATATTCCTTCACTTGATTGGTGAACTTGAAGTTCGAGAAAATAGGACATTCTTCCCATCATACTCATTTGAAAATTACTCATCATTAGCTTTGAGAATTTGTCACAGAGAGCTTGATTCTTTGAGCCAAAGATGATGTCATCAACATAGATCTGTACGAGTAGAATGCTTCCTTCGTCCTTAATTCGAAAGAGAGTTTGATCAATCCTTCCTTTTTTGAAGCCATTGTCGAGTAGAAACTTAGATAAAGTTCCATACCAAGCTCGAGGCGTTTGCTTTAGTCCGTACAAGGCTTTTCTTAGTTTATAGACCTGATTTCCATTCTCAAAACCCAGAGGTTGCTCAACATAGACTTCTTCCTTGAGTTCGCCATTTAGGAATGCACTTTTAACGTCCATTTGCATGACCGAGAATTCATGATGCGCTGCATAAGCGAGAAATAATCTGATTGCTTCTAGCCTTGCTACAGGTGCAAATGTCTCATCATAGTCGATGCCTTCACATTGTTTGTACCCCTTGGCTACAAGGCGTGCTTTATTTCTCACCACCAAGCCTGATTCATTCTTCTTGTTTTTGAAAACCCATTTGGTGCCTATGACATTCTGGTGTTGCGGTCTATCCACCAGATCCCATACGTGGTTGCGAGAAAATTCAGCAAGGTCCTCTTGCATAGCGTTTACCCAGTCTGGATCACGTAGTGCCTCCTCAACTTTACTTGGTTCTTCACTTGATAGGTAACATGAAAACATTGCAGATCCTTGTCTGGTCAAGATGGGGTCATTGATATCTCCAAGAACATCTTCTAGTGGATGTGCACACAACCATGCTGGTCTGATTGGTTCTCCAGCAGTTCTTCGTCTTCTGAAATTATCTGTCTGTTCTGCATTGACCACTTCATGCTCAGTATCTTGTGTGTTAGGATTTTGATTTTCAATAGGAGGTGTTTCTTCAACAGCTCGTCCGTCTGTTATAGGAATATCATGGTCTGGATCTTCTCTTCCGGTGGAATTTTCAGCATTAAGTGCCTCAGCAGCTGGTATCTCAGCAGCTCATCTGCCAAGATCTTCAGCAACATTGACTTCCTCAGCAACACGGATAGGATTGGAGTTTTCCTCTCCTGAATCATCTAGCGAATTAGAAATATCCTTTTGGGGGTTGGCCTCAGCATGAACGCTAGCATCACTGGCCTGGTCTCCTGGTGTTGTCCGATCTGGATTACATTCATTCATAGACTTAGTCGAGTCAAATCATAAATGTTTATGACAATTTAAGATCGATTGACCATTGACATCATTAATCTCATGATTGTTATCCTTTGTCTCATTGACAGCTCTGCGTACTAAAGTAGATTAATCAAAAATAACATTGCATGTTATTTTCACAATCCCAGTAGTCTTGTTTAACACTCTGTATCCTTTGTGGGTGGGGTGACCATATCCGAGAAGTACACCCTCATCCGACTTAGGCAAAAAAGTGTTAAGTTTAGACTTTCCGTTATTATGGATATAACATGTTGCACCAAAGGCACGTAGATAATCTAAATTAGGCTTACGACCGTTATATACTTCATAGGGAGTTTTGTTGAATCGACCGTTGATAGAGCTCCTGTTCTGCGTGTAGCATGCAGTCATCACTGCTTCGCCGCCAATATCTAGCAGGTAAGTCAGCATCGGCTAGCATAGATCGCACTGCTTCTTTTCAGAGTTCGATTCCTCCTTTCTGCTAGACCGTTCTGCTGTGGGGTCCTAGCAGTGGATCTCTCATGACTTATACCGGCTTCTGCGCAAAAATCCATGAGAATGCCATTGCAGAATTCTGTTCCATTGTCAGATCGAATCCTTTTCACTGTAACTTCTTTGCTATTTTGCTCCTTGAGGATCAACTCGGGTAGAATAATCTTGACGTCATCTTTAGTCGTCAGCAAGCGAACCCATGTATACCTGGAATAATCATCAACTATTACAAGGGTATATATTCTTTTACTTACCGAGGGTGGAGTGACAGGTCCGAATAGGTCCATGTGCAATAATTCAAGGATTCTGCTTGATGTATTCTTCTCTTGATTTGAGTGTAATGACGCTCTGGTCTGCTTTCCTTGTTGGCATGCCTTGCAAATGCCTTCCTTACGAAACGTGATGTTTTGAGGCAAACCTGTAACAAGATCATTTCTAGCGATATGGTTGATGGTTTTGAAATTTAAATGATTTAACCTCTTATGCCATAACCAAGTGGTTTCCTCTTTATTCAGTGCTAGAAAGCATGAATGTTGTTGACCACTTTGCCAATCAACCACATAAAGTCCGCCTTTCCGAATTCCTCTCAGCTTTACTTCTCCTGTCACATTGTCAGCTATAAAACATCCTATATGAATAAAAGATAATGTGTACCCGTTTTCGCATAGTTGACTAATGCTTAGCAGGTTGTGCTTGAGATTGGATACGAGAGCAACATTCACTATTCTTAGTCCATTCCGCTCTATGCATCCTCTGCCAATCACTCTTCCTTTGCTGTTGTCACCAAATACTACAGATGGACCATACGATTTTTGAATGTCTGAGAACAATTCTTCATCTCCTGTCATGTGCGTAGAACAACCACTGTCCAGGATCCACTCATTTGACATGCTTGATGTCTTAGCACTTGAATCCTGTTCCTGCAAGGACAATTAAGTTGATTTAGGTCCCCGTTTTGAGTCGGGTCCTGGAGGATTAGCTTGAGTCATTGTCCCTTTTGGGACCCACATTTTGATAATTGACAAAGATTTTTCTTTGAGATCTATTTTGCTGATTTCTTCAACTCTTTTATGTGCATATGTATGTGGTTGTGCATTGTGCTCTTTTACCTTCATTGTCCTTTGATGATAAATGTATCTGGACTCGGGTCTCACATAGGTGTTTCTCCTATGTGGTGTGTTGTGATAATATTGGGGTTTCATTGAGCAATTCTTAATGTCTCTACCCCGAGAAAGGATAAGATTTGGCTTCCTAGCATTTGAAACAGGATGCTCAACCTTTGTCCTTGAGTTTGCTGAAAAGTTTTGCTTATCAGACTTCAAATGTAAGTTTTGATGCCGTTCAGCATCTCTTATGAACCTCTGCTGAAATTTTACATTCTGCTTGACCTTTTGCTGAGGTCTAGCATAGTGCTTAACACTCCGCTTGGGTTCAGCAGACTGTTTGATATTCTGCTGAGCGATCAGACTAGCATTTGAGGATTCAGCAACTAATTTACCCTTCTCTTTAATGTTATCAAATATTTTTCCGCCAGAGACAAAAATAATATTTTCCTTTTGCCTCGAAGTATTATTTTCGTCATTGCAACTATGCCCAATTCCAGATCGATCACCGTGACGTTTCTGTCGGCTTATCAGGTTATCCAAAATATCCTGACTTGTCATGTATGCCCAGACACACTTCTCATTGGCTTTGTTTTTCAATATCGTATTCTCCCTTTCAAGATTCATAAAACTTTCAAGGAGTTCAGAAGATTCAGTTCTAAGTCTTGATAGTTCCTCACTATCAGACCTTAGTCTTTCGACTTCATTGGTCAGACTTAGGATTTTTTGTTTGAGAGAGGAATTATCTTTCACAATAGTATCTTTCAAGGTGTATACCTTAGAAAGTTCTAAAGAGAGTTTGGTAAGATAATCTTCCTCAGAATCTAGGAGGAAATCCTCTGATTCGGATATATGTGCTGAGCATAAAATGTTTGTTATAAGTGTTACCTCCTGATTGTCGACTGCTAAGGCCGATTCAAAGGATTGCTCAGCATCAGCGAGTGGTTCAGCATCTTCAACGATTTTTTCCATAAAGACCATTAGGGCTTCTTCTTCCTCATCAGTGGGATAATATTCCTCCTCATTGTCGTGAATATCTGGAACTTCTGTCCTTGTTAGCAACGCCTTCGTTACAGCTCGTACTGCTTGTCTTTCAAATCTCTGATGCAGACGTTCTCTCTCCTCGGGACTTACTTTTGGACAATCATGTTTCAAGTGATCAGGAGACTTGCATTCAAAACATGTTCTTATCCTTTTTTCAGTAGGATGCTGCATCATGCTTGCTTTTGCTTCCTTTTCGGCTTTAGCTTCCAGAATCATCTTTTGTATCTTTTTCATCTGTTCCTCCAGCTCGCCTATTTTCTTATCTTCATCGTTAACTATAGAAGTTGATGAAGTCTCCTTGGATGATGTAGCAGAAGCAGGTGTGGACTTTTCTTGATTGTAGAAAGGTTTCCTCGGAGATTTACATTTGTTTCCATCTTTCTTGACAAAGTACGCTACATCTTCTTGAGTTCCAACGCTTGTGGGATTTGGATTATAACAACAGCTTCATTTTTCTTTGACTGCTGAATGATGAATTCATGTGACTTAAGTTGGGAGAAGACTTCAGCGGTCGTCATATTGTTGAGATCTTTCTCACTCATGCTTGTCATCTTGACAAACCAATCACTCCTGGGGTAAAGCTTGGATATAATCTTATTATTCATTTTCCCTTTGTCATATGTCTTGCCGACATTTTTGAGTTCTGCGATGATAGTGTTGAACCTCTCTTCCATCTCCTGAATGGTTTCTCCTGGAATCATGGCGAAGGATTCATACTTGTCAACAGCGACTTGTAGCTTGTTTCACTTCATCTGTTCCGTTTCCTGAGAGACTTCGCACACATAATCCCACATCTCCTTTGCGGTGTCATAATCTAGAGCTTTGTTGGACATTAATGGGGGTAGACATTCCATAATTAGCTTCATGGCTATAAACTCCAGCTGGCCTCTCTTTTTGTCTTCAAGAGTCCATTCCTCGTAAGGTTTACTCACCATCTCAGGTTTGGGTTGACCACCAGCGGGTCCAGGGGGTGCGGTGTTGACCTTCATGATTTCAATAGGTCCAATCATTATGATGTCCCTCATCTCTGGGTGTATGCTCTGCAGCTGGATCATGGCCTTCTTTTTCCATGTTTCAAATCCATCCTTGTTGTACTTCGGGAGAGCGTGATTAGACATCGTCGTTACCTAAGCTGTGTAAAATACCAATACAAGAGACGCAATGATAGACTATGATCTAGGTCCTAAGCGACTCAGAAGCAGTCGGTTTTTCAACCTCCTGCTCTGATACCACTTGTTGGTCCCTTATGATCAGAGTCGTCGTGGTTACAATAAAGTACACACACGAAGTGCAGCGGAATAGATTACGTTTTCTTGTATTTAGATTATTTTCAACTTTGTTTTTGGCTAAGGTTTTCTTAGGTAACCTTTTCAGTTATACACTAGTAACGTGGTTACTAGGTTTTAAAACTTAGTAGCTCGAGAAGCAGTAACGACAAGACAACACACAATTTATAGTGGTTCGATCAAATGATCTACGTCCACTCCTTAGCCGAATCGCTAAGAATTTTGTTAGAAAGTATACGGTGTACAAAGAGTTGCCTCTCCTGTTAAGCAATCAGCCTCCTGAAGATCTGTCTGCTTTACGGCTATCTTCCGATACTCCGAACTTTCCTGGTGTAGCTCCGGCTGAGTCAAGGGCGCACCTTCGTAAAACTCGCTTTCACCACTTTCTTTGGAGAAGTTTAAAGTTCCCTCCTAACTATGTCTGTGCTTGGCTTCAGTGCCCGCCTTAATCAATTTCTTTACAAGAAATTGACTGCTGGATGCTTTCCTTAAAAGGAAAGTGATCCCAATGATTGAAGATTCTTGAACCAGTTCAAGAATCACTCAGACGAATGTCAGACGTAGTGAGACACTCGGAGTGTTGAAGGCCTTTGAATATCTCTGGATTGTGCCTTTCAACTGGACTGCTCTCTTGCCTTTTTTTTTTTTTTTGGATTCTTTCGTATATCGTGTTTCTGGTTAGAGAGTGAGCAGCTCCTGCATTTTCTTTTGACTTCCCTTTTATAGTTATGATCTTGAAGTTTGAGTCGACAGATTCGTTTAGACACAACGGATCTTTCTCCTTAAATGCGGGTAGCTAATTATTGATTTTCCTGCTTTCTGACAAGCTTTTCCGTCCTACTTCTGACAAGGCTAATTGTCGCGCATTGGTCAGAATGGCGGTATAGCAGTCCTTCTATTTTTGCTTTGCTGCGCTTCTGATGGTACGGGATGCTGGATCTCTTTCAGCATGCTTTTGATCTCCTTGCACAGCGAGTGCTTTGTCTGCTACTCTGATTTGATTTGCTAGCATCTTCAGCAGTTAGGGATGTGTTTGTCGCATAGCCTTCAGCATTGTTCGATGTTTGCTGAGATATTTCAATTGGCCTATTCTATTACAACACGATGTTTTAACCTATACAGGACATTACATCGGATGCTAAGCTATGCTAAGGTTCAGCAATGATCGACCGTCTACTAAGGTTTGATCCAACAAAACCTTTTACAATAAGAACCTAAGGGTAATTTACAAGTATTTTCCCAACACTGTTTATATCTCGCTAGGTCAAACGATTCATATGATCCTCTGTGATCTCCTACACACCATATGATCATCCCTATAGGCGAGATAATAGGATATTATGGTTCGTTGTATGTTTGTTTCATCAGACAGCGAGTATTGTTGCGGCAACATATATAAAGACCAGTGTACAAAACACTTATTCATATATGCTTTCAGTATATAATCCCAACAATCTCCCACATATACTTAAAGCATAATACCATTGCTTTACCAAAGTATTAAGTGTGTCTATACTGTCAATCACTCCCACTGCATTCACGTCACCTCTTGTCACGATTTCTCGTATGATGTGATTCCACACATCCTATGTCTTTCACCACCTTGTGAGTCTTGGGTTCCTTTGAGTTTGTCATTGCACCAACATAATCACAATTCCTTGTGATTTAATTAGGCAAACTCAGAACACACACCTCTAGAGGATGGCATCGGAGCTATACTGCTTCTTGCGAAGCTAATGAAGCTGACAAAAACTCAGCCTTCATACCGGAATCCGCAACACACTTCTGTGTTAGATTCCTATAACTCCTCCTCCAAGGCCAACACATAGTTAGAGGTCAACTTCCTTTCAATATGATCCTCCTGGATATCCGATGCCATTCAACTCACATAGCACACTTGTAAACCGATGTGCCTATCCAGAGTTGAACTGATGTCTGTCTAACATGCTTATAGCATTACAGATATCTGAACTCGTTCATCTGCAATATAGAAAGACAACAATCTTTCTTGCTATGAACGACTCATCACAGAATCAATTTAAGCGACTTGAGATACCTGAACATCCTTTTCTTGTGACAACACAAGACTTTAATTCAAAAGGTGTTCCAAAATCTCATAAGTCCTACTTCTGAAACTGTTCGGATAACCATCCTTTATGCCTGACAATATCTCCACACCGTTTCTGAATGTGAAAAATACTATCTGCATAATGTGCAAGGAAAACCACGCTTCCGCTGACACATAACTGGTACATGAAACTCTCATTCTCAAATAGACAATATCGAAATGTCTGTTTCATGACTTTGAAGCTCCCTTAAGTTCATACTTGAACTACCTTGGCTTCCAGACATGATGCTTTGCACATAACTTATCTGGTTGTTGCATACAGATGTCGTCACCTTTTATCAAGGTACCCGTTTATAAAATACGGATGACATCATCTATCTTCCAGATATTTAGATTCATATGTGCTGTTATGGTTAAAAGAATTCGAATGGGTTTAACAGTTGCAACCAGTGAGAAAGTCCTGTTGTGAAACATACCTTACTCACTAACCTAGATATTCGAATATACTAGGTTACCATTCGAGCATTTCTTTCCTTGTATATCAATCAGTTACTTATAGCTGGTAAGCTATTTGGCAATCACTGATCCTGATACACAACCATAACCTTTACTGATTCATTTCTGAATCCATGACTTGACGTCATTAAACTGCATCTTTTGTCTTAACAGCTTCGTTGCGCTTTGAGGGATGAGTACGATGTTGTTCATTTAGCTGGGAACAAGTCCAGAGACTGTTTCCACGAACTAGTACCATTAAGCCTGTTAAGGCAACCTCCCACTGCAACGATGCTCCTTTATGTTGTCAGTTAATGGTGCATTAATTTGTGGTTTATCACCTTACACAGGTGACCGTGCAATTGGTACCATAACTTCCAAGGTATGCTCAATATGCCACGGGGTATTTCCTGATGGATTTGAATTGTCTTCTCTAAAACGTTAGAGAACAGTCTCACATTTGGATTCATGGTTGCATCCTATACAACTTACTTGTATCTAGAATTCTTAAAGCAACCATCTTTTTCGTTTACCTGGAATAGCCCACAAGCAGTATTAGCTTAAACCTTTCTTCAAACCAATCAGTTTCCTATATCAGCTTAACAGCCGAATTACCAATCATTGCTCTTTTGACAGAGTCAAGGTCTGCTAGGGTATTTGGAACTGATTTAGAAGACATTAGATTAAGCAAACACACAACTGCTTTTGGCGCTCTTCCCAAAAACAAAAATTTGGCGAAGCTGGCATAAATTATAAACTTTTAAAGAACCTTATTTCGTTTTACCTACACTATCCCAATCGAGGGATAATAGGTGTAGTTAACTGGGATGCAATCCCTTTGCTCTGCCAGATACTGTAAAACCTCATCACTTAAGATATACCATAATGAATAAACCATAATGTTTTTACGGTCTTGTTTAACTTATTCTCTACCTTAGTCTTGAACGCTCTTGATTAAAGCAAGAGACTAAGACTTGTAGTGAATTAGATAAACACATCCAAATCTTAAACGATTACAGCATCAATGCCTGTTAAGGCAACTGCGGAAGTAGACTCAAACCGACAAACCAGAGCAAACACGAAATAACCTATAGAGATACAATCGCCTATTAAAAGCCCTGGTTACCATCTTATACCTCTAAGTAGTTGTCATAAGCACCATTCTTAGGAATACCTGGATTGAATCCATAATTCCATGAATTACTTAAAACTACTTAGACTGATGTAACCTATCTCTATAGAGATTCTTTAAATTATACCTTAGAACACTGATAGTTTATGTAATCAAGTAATGAAGAGACAATCATTCATAATAGAAAACACTGTTATTCATCATGATAGAAAAACTCTATCAGAATAACTGATAATCCATAGATGAAAATTGTTTTTATCAAAACAAAACCAATATCTCTTCAAAAGATCTTGAATAAAAACATTGTTTTAACATAAACTTAAAGTTTTAACATAAACTTAAACCCTAAACCAATATCTTGTTTTTGTTCCTAGCCACTCTCTTAGTGTTTGCTCGTTTAGGAGCAGCAGACCGACTACCGGAAGAAACCAAAACTGCTTTTTCGGGTTCCATCAGGGACTGCGCTGCCATCAAGTCACTGAGTAACTCAATAAGAGTATACTCCTTCTTGTTCATCACAACATTCAACCTGAAGTTTTCAAAAGACTTGGGAAGAGAGTTTAGTATGATATCGACTTGGGCTTCCCCATCAATACCACCACCATGCAACGTTAGTTCATCCATGAGGTGAGTCATGGCAACCACGTGCTCTCTCACTGAACTGCCTTCAGGCATTTTCTTACTCACAATCTCCTTCATGAGATTGAATCTGACAGTTCTGTCCGTCTCCCCATAAGTCGCTGCTAGATTATCCATAATCTCAAAGGCCTTATCATAATGTTGATGCTGCAGCTGCAGTACCTAACTCATAGTGGTCATCATGTAGCATTTCACTACATTGTTAGACTTGATCCACTTATTGTAAGACTGCTGCTGCTCGACAGTAGCATCAGCAGCTGGTACTGGCGGACAAGGATCAGTAAGGACAAACTTGTGTTCTTCCGCAACAAGGATATAATCCAAATAACGTTTCCATTCAAGGAAATTCGGACCATTGAGAGGATTTTGAGCGAGGATATTAATGACATTATTCATAGACATATCTGAAAACAAATAAGCCAATTAAAGTAAGCACATACTACGAACAATTGAAACAAATATGCATAGAACCTTTAGATAAAACAATGCAATTTGCTTCCTCCAATTGCCCAAGCTAATTTACTGCAAGTTGCCCCAGCAGACGTTTACAGCAAACGCTCAACCAGACCAAAATGATCCTTTAATTTCTTAACATGCCAGGTAACTTAAGCAAAAGAAATTAATATTGGAGATCTCAAGACCATGTTCACCTATCCGGAGCAGGGACATCTCAAAAGAGTTATACTCCAGGCAACATCTAAGCCAAAGTAACCACAATCCTAACTCCGGATATTAAAAGGTGATTCAACATACGTACTAGACCCATGCGTCCTGCCCTTAACATCCTTTGTTATCCCACTTAGATTAATCTTAGAGATGAGTGAAAGTTGTCTCAATGCAAGCTGCCCCAGCAGACGTTTGCTCAGAGGCTCCCACTTCTCATCTTAAAATAAGTGTTTTATTTGGAAACCTCATCGCATTGGAACTGGTGAGGGACCTCTAAAGCAAGCTGCCCAAGCAGACGTTTACGCTTCGAGATGCCCCACTACCAACGAGAGGTCGTATTTGTGGAGGTCTAATGATCTTGGTTAGAAAAGAACCAAAATCCAGCTTAGTATTTTAACTCTAAAAGGTTTCATGCGCACACATTATTTTATGTTGCCATAAATTATGTCACACCCAAAATTCCATCATAAATTAATATGATCCCGGAATTTATAGACACAATTTAAAACATAAAATAAATCACATAAGACATGCTCAAAAGTTAAATTGCAACATGCTTATAACAGTAAATAATTAAAGCAAATAATCATGCTTCCTATTATTTACTAGTGCGCAAATAATAAATCACATCATTACGAGAAATAATTAAATAAACAAATAAAATTTCTCGTGGCCCCTCAGATGCGATTACAACTGAAAATAATTAAATCTAACTATTACAAGATTTATTTTTCAGTACAGATCTTCAAACTGGGCCTCCGTTTCACTTGAAATCTGATTTGAATTGCATCAACAGCAATTGGGCTTCAAATTAGGGTTTCTGGCCCAAAGCAAGTGCCAAACCCTAATTTTCAGGACAGCGGGCCGCCTCCGGGCTGAAAAGCCTGATCTACAGCCCGGGCAGCCAAACCCTAGGGTTTGAGCAAACCCTAGCCGCAGCGCCGCCACCCCAGCAGCCCCAACCGCCGGCGCCGTTTCTGGCCACCGCCTGCAGCCCCAATCGCGTCGCCACCTCCCTTAGCTACCGTCGCCGATCACAGCAACCACCACCGGCGAGTGTTCTGTGGCGCGCAGGACACAGACGACCGCAGCAAAGCTGCGCAGTCTGTTCGACCGCCGCACGCAGCAGCGCGCGGCCCTGCCACCGCCTGCTTCCACCACGACGAGCGTCTGCTCGCCTCGTCGGAGACGCGCGCGCAACAACTGGCTGGAGGAGCGCAGCCCAGCCACGCAGAAAACCCTAGGGTTTCATTGCACCGCCGCCGCTCCCAACTGCTGCCCCCACCACGTCCGTCAACCAGCACAGCGCCGCACACCTAGCCGGATCACTGCGCACCTGCTGCTGGTCCGCCGGAACCTGGGAGCTCGCCGGAATCGCAAGCAGCAGCTGTGAGATGTAGGGCGCGGCCCAGCCGCAGGGAGGAACCCCTGCCGCCGCCACCCATCGCCGCGCAGCCGCCCCCCCGCAGCCATGATCGCCGTGGTCGTCGCCGGCGGCGGCTGAGATCTGGTGGTGAAGGGCTGAACCCTAAACCATGTCGTCTTCTTCGTTCATCGTTCTTCATTTCTCGTTCTTCCGGATCTCAATTTTACACATTTGAATAAAATAAAATACAAAAAATAGATCTAAATCTATTACATGATTTCCTATCAAATCTAACCACGAATTTTCTCGTGGTGAAAAACAGATCCAAAAACGAGAAGGCCATGAGAACAAAAACATCCACGGAAATTTAAATCCATCCATGAACATACATATTTATTTAATTTCAATCTATCCAAGATAGAGCCTAAGAACTTGAACCTGGCTCTGATACCAATTGTAGGGTTTAAGTCTACGATGGACAACACGAGTTGCCATTAATTAAATTCTTGCCAAGGTTCATTCTTAGGATACCAGGAACAAATTTCAATTAAATAAACCATGCGATCCTATGCATGCTCCTACAATATTAATTGCAGAGGATGGATTAGAGAATACCTGATTTCACCGTTTGATCTACAGATCTAGATCGGAGCCAACAATGATGAAATAGATCTGGATCTGAATCTAAACACCGGCGATGAACAGTTGTTCCTACAGATCTGATCTTCTGATCTGTTCCCTTGCTCCTTGGAAATCTGGTGAGGATTATCTACCAAGTTGAATCCGAGATCCGGAGAAATCGATCAGTTTCTCCCTCAGATAGCCGCCGCCTCTCCCTCTCAATTTACTGATTATACTGAAAAGTCTAACTTGATCTGATGGAGAGAAGGCCTTATATAGTGTTAGGGTTTTGAGAAACCCTAACCCTAATGGGCTGTGAGCAATTAATGGGCCAGACCAGGGATCAGAAGCAAATAATAAAGTGGGCCCTCTTTATTAATTAATCATTCCTTGTTCAACCCAGAACATAATTAATTAATAAAACATTGTTTTAACCTTCACCACGGTAACAATGCTGACTCGCCCCTTTATTACCACGGTATTAGGAATGGGTTGCACCAAACTAACATGATCCACATATTTAAGGTTTTAGACATTCATTAATTAATTTGGCTTATGACAATCAGCCAGAATTAATTAATCTCTTATTTCCTGAGTAATGCCACTCACCCCTTTTCACTTATGCCTGAATTAAATAATTCAACCTGCAGGGTTTAGCATAATGAACCTTGTGAGCTCCTCAGGGAATGTCACCATCCTGAAACGGATATGCTTACCTAAACGTCCAGACTAAGCAGGCCACACACAAATTGCCAACACCCAAAATACGGGTATAAGAGTACATGTAAGACTCGCCACCATGGTAAATCAAAGTGTGGTCAATCTGTGTGTGCCCCTTATCCTTCAGTTAGGTTTAAGATCATAGGAAGTATGTTAGGGATCTGGCTCATTCATATGTCAATGAGAATGGCACATCCCACTGTTGATCCCATCAATACATAACCATGTACCGACACATCAAGTAGCTAGAATAAGCCCACTTATGAACTGATGCGCCGCAGCTTAGACCGACAGCCTATCCAGGGACCGTCTCAGCTATGATACTGTTTATATCTCGCTAGGTCAAACGATTCATATGATCCTCTGTGATCTCCTACACACCATATGATCATCCCTATAGGCGAGATAATAGGATATTATGGTTCGTTGTATGTTTGTTTCATCAGACAGCGAGTATTGTTGTGGCAACATATATGAAGACCAGTGTACAAAACACTTAATCATATATGCTTTCAGTATATTATCCCAACATATTGTCCTACCTATTTGCTACCACATTTTGAGGTACGGGATGCATGGACTCGGTATATCCTCACATTTAAGGTTACAGACATTCATTAATTAATTTAAGCTCTGACAAACCATTTAATTAATTAACATCTTGTATTCCTGAGTCTATCCACTCAAACCTTTTCACTTATGCTTGAACTTAATCAGCCTGCTGAACTTTAGCATAACGAACCTTTTGAGCTGCTCAGGGAATGTTGCCATCCTATACTGGATGTGGTTACCTAATTCCAGTACCAGACAGTCATACACAAACTGCTATCACCCAAGATACAGGTATACAAGCTCAACTAGAGCCTTTCACTGCAACTCAAAGTGATACACAATATGTGTATACTTCTGTACCTTCATTTAGGTTTAGGATCTCATCAAGCCATAAATATCCAAATTCTTTTAACGTCAGATAAAAGAATCGATCTCAACTTAGGTCCTTATCAATGCGTGCCCCGCACCAGCACACCAAGCCATCCAAGATAAGATGCTTATTGCTGCGTATGCTGCAACCTACACCGACTATTTATACCGGAACTATCTCAGCTGTGATAACCATTTATATCTCGCAAGGTCAGACAATCCATATGATCTTCCATGATCTAATACACACCGTATGATCTCCCTATCGACGAGATAAGTAAATAAGAGCGTTTGTGACACATGTTTGTTAATTCAGACAGGAGATGAGCATACAACATTTATGATTCCCAGTATATTAACCAATCGACCTTGTACATAATATACCAATCATAATGCTTTCAGTAAATAAATCCATCAATCTCCTACTTATGCTCTAAGCATTATACAGGTGTTTTCCAGAGTATAACGCGTCTAAACTAATCTAGTTATTACATCAAGCATTCTACGTGGCTGGCTTTGCCCTCAGCCTAAGGTTACGTACATGCATCTCGTAGACCTTCTGAGGCAGAGCTTTTGTGAATGGATTCGCTAGATTATCTTTTGTATCAATATTCTCTACCAGCACATCACCCCTTGCTACGATCTCTCGTATAATATGGTACTTCCTCTCAATGTGTTTTGTTGCTCTGTGAGTTCGTGGTTACTTATGCTCTAAGCATTATACAGGTGTTTGATAAGTTAGGATTTTCACCAACTTATCTGCTTGTTCTTTGACTAATTGTGTGATGTAAAGATTGTTTTTGTACTTGTTTTTGTGCATGAATTGACTTTTGTACCCGTAATGTTGTGTTTGATGAATCATGCAGGTTTTTAGTCACAAACAGAGAAGAGTTGGATTTCCAGTTTTAGGTCCACGTCGATCGACGAGGATGTCTCGTCGATCGACGAGGAGATTGAAGAAGGAGCGATCGACGAAGGAAGAAAAGAGAAGATCGACGGAGGCAGCAACCACGTCGATCGACGCCATTCCACGTCGATCGACGAGGGTACTTCACCAGCGTCGATCAACGCCAATCTTCCACGATCGACGCGAGTTCGGGATTCCTAGTTTGCATCTGTTTTGAAAATAAAGACATATCTACACCTAGATATTGCATGATACATTCTCCACTATTATATAAAGCCATGTAAATTCGTTTTTTAGAAGATAAGACATTAGAATAGTTACAAGATTTTAGTATTGAAGATTGATTAGAGATTCCCGAAGTTTTTGAAGTTTATGTTTGAAGACAGAGTTCTGTGGAGTTATTTTCAGATTCCGATTTTTATGCAATTCAGGTTTTATTTTTCTATGATGAATATTATTCCGAATATGTGTAACTAATCTCTTCCTCAAATTCTATGGTTCGAATTATCAATGTATGCATGTTTTGATTAATTGAATTATTTTCCCTTTCTCTTCGTAGTTTGTGAAATCTGAGTTTAATTCATAATCTTGAGTTTGTTGGCCACATCTTAGTATTAACTAGTTGATTACTTGAGACGTAACTGTAATAGTTTTCAATGGAAAGATATTTTCACAATGTAATCTGATTTCTTGTCGTAACTGAAGGAGATTGATTGTAGGGATAAATCTGTAGATCTTCGGAGTTAATTAATTTATCTTGAGACCGAGCGGAGATAGGTAATTGATTAATCTACTTTACTAATTGTCCAACAAAGAAGTTCGTAATACTTTTCTGATGTTTCACTACGAAGAGGAATTAAAATTGGGAAATAATCAATTCATTCATCCATGTCATACTTGATAAGGAGATATCCCTAGAATTTGTATTTCTCATAACCTTTTTCAACCAAAGTATTTTAAATTACTGTTTACTTTTTATTCGCAAGGATTATGATTTGCAACACCACCAAAACCCAAAACATTGATTTTCCTAACCAGTATTTTAAGAACGCCTGATTTAGTATTTAGGATTTTTCGTCGTTTCATTCCCTGTGGGATCGATAATTTTCATTTGCCGCTATATTATTAGCTTTGCTAAGTCGCTGTTAAATAATTTAGCGATCAAATTTTGGCGCCGTCGCCGGGGAGTGAACAAAATTAATCTTACTTTTAAATCTGTGATTGAAATACTGATTTAGGCTGTAATTTTTGTATTTTCCTTTAATTTCTCGTATTTTCTTAATTCACGTCGATCGAGGTTATACCTCGTCGATCGACGAAGTCATTTTCTTCCTCGCCGATCGATGTAAATTAACGTCGATCGATGATCACTGTAATTTCTACAGATTAATTACAGAAATAGTGGCAAATAAATTTGTAAACCCTAAGGTTATCGATCCAGGGGAATGAAGCAACGAAAAATACTAAATTAGACGTTCTTAAAATACTGGTTAGGAAAAGCAATTAAAAAGTTTTGGTTGTTTTGAAAATCGCAATACTTGCTAATGAAAATTAAACAGGAAATTAAAAAGCTTTTAGATTCAAATAAGAGAAGCACAGATTCTAGGGATATCTACCTATCAAGTATAACATGTATGAATCGATTAATTCCCAATTTTAATTCCTCTTCGTAGTGAAACATCAGAAAAGTATTACGAACTTCTTTGTTGGACAATTCGTAAAGTAGATTAATTAATTACCTATCTCCGCTCGGTCTCAAGATAAATTAACTAACTCCAAAGATCTACAGATTTATTCCTACAATCAATCTCCTTCAGTTACGACAAGAAATCAGATTATATTGTGAAAATCTCTTTCCATTGAAAACTATCACAGTTACGTCTCAAGTAATCAACTAGATAATCCTAAGATGTGATCAGCAAATCAAGATTATGAATAAGCACAGATTTCATAAACTACGAAGAGAAAGGGAAAATAATTCAATCAATCAAAACATGTATACATTGATAATTCGAAACCCTAGAATCTGAGGAAGAGATTAGTTACGCATATTCAGAGGAATATTCATCATAGAAAAATACAACCTGAATTGCATAGAAACTTGTATCCGGAAATCTTCCCGCAGGAACTTGTCTTCAAACATAAAACTCTAAAAATTCTTCAATACTAAATCTTGTAATTGCTCTAAGTCTCTTCTTTTTAAAAAACGAATTATACATGAGTATTTATATAGGTGAAAGATGTATCTAGCAGTATCTAGGGTTAGATATGCATTAATCTCCAAATCAGATCCGAATTAGGTTTCCCGCATGCGCGTCGATCAGGGCTCTTTGGCGTCGATCGCTGGGCCTGGAACCTCTTCGTCGATCGACGAGTATTGGCAGCGATCGACGCGGCCTTTGCTTCCGTCGATCTTCCTTTTCCCCTCGTCGAGCACTGTGCCTTCTTTGCCTCATCTGCACGGTCTCACGGTTTTGGCCATAACTTCCTCTTCCGAACTCCGATTGACCCGATTCCAGTTGCGTTGGAGAGCTAACTCAAAGAATCATCCATTGCCATGCACCAATAGCTCGAATTCCTCTGGTGGAAGAACTCTTCATTGCTACTCTTACACGTCACTGCTTTCGGAACAGTTTTCTCGTGAGTATAGGCCTAAAAACCTGCACAGATACCAAAATACGCCTAATACCACCTAATATTGATTCATGCATAATATATATATATAAACTCAATAAAACTACATAAAATAGTATAAATATAATATAGATAAGTGAGTGAAATAATGAACTTATCAATCGACGCCGTACTTGTTTTTCAGAATTTCAGTTTTTCATATTCCAGTTCTTTTATTTTCTTTTCAGTCTTACTTCACTGCCTCCTTTGCTGTACAGGTAGTGCATGAGTACGCGAGCCAGAGGAAAGGACCCGCTATGTTATCACCCGGATATTGAAGCCACATGCTGAAAGATCCAAAAGAATAAGCGTGCTCAGGAAGGCTCGAGTAATCAAACAATGGAAGATAACGTGCCACAACCGGTTATTCAACCGCAACCACCAATGCTAACTGCAGAGGAGCAAGCTGTGCTTCTCCAAGAAGTTCAAGCTATGAGGGCACAGATCCAACAGTTCAACCTGGAGAGAGACCTCGAGAGGAACAATCCGAATGGAAGGGATGTTCGCCATAACCGACTATTTGATGACAATCCCGACAATGGAGAGGATGACAACCAGGATCCGCCGGGGGATTCTGACGATGAGGAAGAAGAGGAGGCCATGCAGAATCGGTATAAACCTCGGTTCAAGGAAACAGACTTCAGGATTGGCATCAATGCCAATAATTTTGAACTGAAGACCGGATTGGTGCAGATGGTGCAGCAAAACCAATTTGGAGGAAGACCAACTGAAGATCCTTATGCACATCTGGAAAAGTTCCTGATGCTCTGCAACACTGTCAAATCGGAGGAGTCAGCAAGAGTGCCATCCGAATGCGTCTGTTCGCATTCTCTCTACGGGATAAGGCACAATCATGGTTCACTGCATTGGACAAGGACAGCATAAGCACATGGACTGAACTGAGGAATAAGTTCTTGGAGAACTTCTTCCCTCCAAACATCATCAGGCAGCGAAGAAAATAAATCATCAGGTTCGCTCAACGACCCGATGAAAGCTTCAGTGAGACGTGGGATCGATTCAAAGAGCTACTGAGATCATGCCCCGGCCGCCAGGAGAACAGGCAGAAGCATTTTACGAAGGGCTCAATGAAAAGACCGTTAAGTTGGTGGACACCACACTAGGTGACTCCGTCATGACGAAGAGCGGAAATAAGGCCATGGAATTCTTCCAAAAGATGGCTAACAACACTCAAAGGTGGTCCTCATGCCAAACTCGGCCTGTGAAAGTAATCGAGAAAGTAGTGGAGAAAGTCGCCAAAACACCTGATCTGGCAACTGAACTGAAGAAGCTAAAGGAAGAATTCACGACTCTAAAGCAAGAGAAAGCAGTCGCTGCTGTCGAGGCGGTACAAGCTCCAACTGAGGGGGACAATGCTGAGGTAAACTTCATTCAAAGGGGCGGCTATTAAAACAATTACCGAGGAGGATTTCAGCAACACAATTAGCAGAATAACCAACTCTATACCTTTAATCACACGAGAAATCACCCTGGATTTTCCTACGCAAACCCTCAAGCTGCAGAGCAACCACCACCAGGATTTGCCGTACAGGATGGGGCGATAGTGGAGAAGAAGAAACCAAATCTCGAGGAGATTTTGGCTAAGTTCATGGAAGGCTCCACCGATACGGTAGCCAAGCTTAAACAAGAAATATCGGGCGTGAACACCAAGGTTGATCAGGTGCAGAAGCATGTGCAGATCATTGAGAATCAAGTCAGCCAGATCGCCGATGCCCTTGGAACGAAACACAAGCCGGGACAACTCCCGAGCAATACTCAGGTCAACCCCAAGAACCAGAATCAGAGGAATCAAGTGAACGCCATAACTCTGAGAGGGGGTAAGTCCTATGAAGGGCCAACGCAAGCAGGGACAAATACCCGGGATGAATGAGAAATCAAGCATGACGAAGAGGTCAGCGCAGACGAAGTCCCATCGATCGACGAAGCACCAAAGGCCTCGTCGATCGATGCTGATCCTCGTCGATCGACGTCTTCCCCTGCTCCACCTCCGAAGAAACCGCCTATGCCATTTCCGCAGCGGTTTGCCAAGGCCAAGATAAATGAAAGGTATGCACGATTTCTGGAGACGATGAAGAAGGTGCACATCAACATTCCATTGGTTGAAGCCTTGCAGGAAATGCCCGAATACATCAAGTTCCTGAAAGACATGGTCTCTCAGAAACGACCATTCTTAGAGCATGAGACGGTCAACCTGTTCAAAGAATGCAGCGCTATCATCCAAAAGAAGATGTCAATCAAAAGGGAAGACCCAGGCTCCTTCACAATCTCCTGCGTCATCGGAGGGGAGACCTTTGGGAAAGTCCTCTGCGATTCTGGTGCTTCAATCAACCTGATGCCATTGTCAATCTTCAAGTGGTTAAAGATCGGAAGCATCAAGCCTACAACAATATCACTTCAGAAGGCCGATCGATCAGTCACTTACCCGAAAGGCATTGTGGAAGATGTGCTGGTGAAGGTGAAAGACTTCATTATCCCAGCCGATTTCGTGGTGCTCGATATGGAAGAGGATCACAACATCCCTCTGATCCTTGGAAGACCATTCCTGAAGATCGGAGGAGCACTGATCGATATTCGCAACGGCAAACTCACATTCAGAGTGAACAATGAGTCGGTGACATTCTCGATCTACAAGGCAATGCAGAATCACAATGATGGAAGCTACACAGAAGAATGCCACATGATCAACTGCTTCAGCCCGGTAATGTCTTCTCCATTCACCTCTCTCAAAAGCGAACCAGACTTCCTGGAAAACTGCTTGCAACACTCTCTGTTCTCGTCAACAAATCTGGACGAGGCAACCGAGGAAATCTTGGATCTGGTCATGGAGCTGGACGTGTTCGAGGAAATAACTAGGGAAAAAGAAATCAAAAGAGAACCGATGCCTGATCGATACAGCCAGAACAAATCAGCAAGGGTGGAAAACAAGCTCCCGTCGATCGACGCCACTGCATCGTCAATCGAGGACTCTGCGAAAACCATGTCGATTGATGGAGGGTCTTCGTCGATCGACGGCGACCTGAGGCAGCTGTGCTCCAGCTCTGATCCACCAGTTTTGGATCTCAAGACACTTCCGGCACATCTCAGGTACGCATTTCTGGGTTCTGATGATACTTACCTTGTCATTGTTTCTGCCTATCTTACACAGGGGGAGTTGGACAAACTCCTGCAAATTCTGCGAAAATACAAGTCCGCCATCGGATGGACTTTGGGGGATATAAAGGGAATCAGCCCTTCACTGTGCATGCATAAAATCATCCTTGAAGAAGAAGCCAAACCGAAGAGACAAGCACAGCGACGATTGAACCCCATCATGAAAGAAGTTGTAAAGAAGGAGGTTCTCAAACTCCTTGACCATGGCATGATCTACCCAATCTCCGACAGCAAATGGGTGAGCCCTACACAAGTAGTAGCCAAGAAAGGGGGGATGCAGATAGTGAAGAATGATGATGGAGAGGAAGTCGCGACAAGACCAGTTACGGGATGGCGGTTCTGCATTGACTACCGAGCTTTGAACACCGCCACGTGCAAGGATCACTTTCCCCTACCCTTCATCGATCAAATGCTCGATAGATTATCTGGTTACCCTTTTTATTGTTTTCTTGATGGTTACTCAGGGTACAACCAGATAGTTGTGGCGCCTGAAGATCAACACAAGACAGCATTCACCTGTCCATATGGAGTATTCGGCTACCGTCGGATGCCATTTGGATTATGCAATGCACCGGCTACCTTCCAAAGATGCATGATGGCAATCTTCCACGATCTGATCGAAGATGTCATGGAGGTATTTATGGATGATTTCTCAGTTTTTGGTAGCTCATTCGATGTTTGTCTGCAGAATCTGGCTACTGTGCTTGAGAGATGCACCGAGACAAACTTATGCCTCAATTGGGAGAAATGCCACTTCATGGTGCGAGAGGGGATTGTGTTAGGACATCGAGTATCAACCGAAGGACTAGAAGTGGACCGGGCCAAAGTGATAGTCATCGAAAAGATGCCACCGCCGACAAATGTCAAAGTTGTCCGAAGTTTCCTAGGCCACGCTGGATTCTATAGGAGGTTCATCAAGGACTTCTCAAAGATATCTCGGCCCCTATGCAACCTTCTGGAGAAGGACATCTCCTTCATTTTTGATGACGATTATTTGAAGGCCTTCGAGAAATTGAAGGAAGCACAGGTAACTGCACCAGTCCTGACATCACCAGACTGGGATGAGCCCTTCACATTGATGTGGGACGCCAGTGACTAAGCTGTTGGGGCAGTCTTGGGGCAACTGAAAGGAAGACTCTTCCATGTGATCCAGTACACCAGCAAGAGCATGAATCCAGCCCAATGCAACTACACCACTACGGAGAAAGAGATGCTCGCGGTTGTCTATGCCTTCAACAAGTTCCGACCATATCTGATAGGCTCAAAGACAACCGTTTTCACTGACCATGCAACCATCAGATATCTGTTCGCAAAGCAAGATGCCAAGCCTAGACTGATCCGGTGGATACTGTTACTACAAGAGTTTGACTTGGAGATCAAGGACAGAAAAGGAAGCGAGAACGTGATTGCCGACCACCTATCAAGACTCGAGCCACCGGTCGAAGGGGATGATCAACAGATGATGATCCGAGAGACATTCCCTGACAAACAGATCTACGCCATTAGGGAATTGAAAGAGATGTACGAATCCAAGACACCTTGGTATGTAGATTTTGCCAACTACTTGGTTGGCGGTGTTCTTCCTCCGAACTCTTCTCCATATGCAAGGAAGAAGTTTCTGCATGACGTCAGATTCTACTACTGGGAGGACCCCTACTTATGGCGTAGATGTGCTGATGGCGTCATTCGCTGCTGTGTGCCCCAGTCCGAGTGGCAACAAATCTTCGAAGCCTGCCACTCATCTCCTAGTGGTGGCCATCACTCAGCCAACCGGACCGCATTCAAAATCCTTGCCAGCGGGTTCTATTGGCCATCCATCTATGAGATCTGCCGTGGATGGATAACGGGTTGTGATCGCTGCCAGAGGACCGGCAACATCTTGCGAAGGAACGAAATGCCACAAACGCTGGTCATCAAAGTCGAGATCTTTGATGTTTGGGGGATCGACATCATGGGACCCTTTCCACCATCCCAAGGGTTCTCATACATCCTCCTGGCAGTAGACTATGTATCACGATGGGTCGAGGCTACTCCAACAGTCACAAATGACTCCAAGGTAGTCATCAAGTTCCTACAGAAGCTGATAACGCGATTTGGGACACCAAGAGCCTTGGTAAGCGATGGGGGATCCCACTTCTGCAACAAATGGCTTGCTATCGTTCTCGCCAGATACGGAATCAAACACCGAGTCACCACTCCATATCATCCACAAGGGAATGGGCTGACAGAGCTGTCCAACCGAGAAATCAAGCAAATCTTGGAGAAGACGGTGAAGCAAAGAAAGGAGTGGGCGGCAGTGCTTGATGATGCATTATGGGCATACCGTACCGCCTACAAAACACCAATTGGGACGTCACCATACCAGCTGATCTTTGGAAAGTCCTGTCACTTGCCGGTGGAGATGGAGCACAAAGCTTGGAGAGCAGTGAAAGAACTAAACCTGGATTGGAGGACAGCCGCAGAGGAGCGCGCCATGGTATTGAATGAATTAGAAGATTTTCGAGATGAAGCTTATGAGAACAATGTCATCTACAAGAATCGAGCGAAAAGGTTCCACGACAAAAGGATTCGCTCACATGTTTTCCATTCAGGTGACAAGGTTCTTCTCTTTAAATCACGTCTTCGATTCATGCTCGGGAAGCTACAGTCAAAGTGGGCCGGACCATATACCGTGATTTGCCAATTCATGAACGGTGTAGTTGAACTAGCTGGCCAAGATGGGAAGAACTTCAAGGAGAACGGACAGAACCTGAAACCATACTTCACCCCACTTCAAATCAAAGCGGTGAAGAAGTACTACTTGAACCGTCCTTGAAGACACAGGTATTGTCGAGCTAGCGACATAAAACCAAGCACTGGTTGGGAGGTAACCCAACAGTTTACTGTTTTCTTTATTTCTTTTATTTTCAATTCAGTCGAGTCGAGTCAGTCGAGTTTCGTACTTTCAGAAAATTTTCGAGTTGTTTTGGGTCCAGTCCTCTGCCAGAACACGTCGATCGCTGCTTCTTGGCAGCAATCAACGAGGAAACCTTGACCACGTCGATCGATGAGGAAATTTTGTCTTCGTCGATCGACAGGAATGCTTCGTCGATCGACGCGAACAATTTTGAGGCCGGATAGAGACGGGTTTAAAACCCAAAACCCTCATTCCTTTCACTCACAAACACACTTGCACGATTTCTTTTTCTCTCCAAACACCCACTAGAATTTTTTCTCTCCAAATCCAACGCTTCCACCCACGGTATGTATCCTAACACTCTCCTCTTCGATTATTTCATATGATTGAAGGATTTGAGCATGATTTTGTTAGAAATTGAGTTACCTCCGACGCCACAGAGAGCGCCAGGACCGCCGGCGGCGACTACCTGTTTGGCCTGCCCCCGATGTTGAGATGGAGGATCCTCCGGAGGAGGAATGAGGTACCGTTTCCTTTTTCCTTATCTAACTTTCAAACTTGTCCACTCCTTCGAGTGAAACAAGTTTGGGGGGATGAGGATAGGAAAAGGGAAACGTTTGTTTGTTTTCATTTTCTGCTTTATTTTAATTTTTCGTTGTTTCGTTGTTTTTCTGTCTTTGTTTTTTATTTTTGTTTTTTCTGAACCATCACCATCCTTGTTCTTTGGCTTCAGTGTGAACAATTGCTCTCTGCAAGGCTTTTTACTCAAAATTAGTATTTTTGAACTCTTGATTTGTGATACTTGTTCTGTGTTGAATAAGTTCTGAACTCTTGATTTGTGTTACTTGTTTTGAGTTGAATAGTCTTGAGTATTGTTTTAGGAGCTTTTGAACATAGGACAGTCGGAACTACTTTTGATTATGTTGGTGTTGGAATTGAATACTTGTCTTTCCTTGGAATTGAATTGTTGATTAATAATTGAGATATTTGCTGATTAAGAATGATAATCCGTGTGATAGAGTGGCCGATGATAGGAGCTGCTTTGCTTGATTAGTTGATCTTTGAAATATAAATTTTTGCATGATAACTGTTCAGAATTGGGTAATTGTTGAGGAGTAACGAAAATTTCTACCTTGTGAGAAATTGTGCCATCTTTTCGTTTGATGAGTGACAAAGTCATTAGATTTACTTCCTAGAATTTGACGAATTTCTCTCTTGAGGTTGCATTAAGTGTGGTAATAGGGTGAAAATGATTTTAGGCATGTTCTTTCGTAGCCCATCTCCCATACACTCGCCTTTAATTTTCATTTGCTACCCCTTTGAGCCTTGAAAAAAATTTCTTTCTTTGATTAGGAGGGTTGATGAACAAGAAACTGTGATTTATTGGAGGATGTAAACTGTGGGATTGTGATATGAGGTTGTGTGCAAAATTAGGGGTTCCTTAGGGTAAATTTAGAAAGAAAAAAAATGAGTGAACATTGGTGAATATGAATGAAAAGAGAAGAGAAAAAAAATTGAGAAGAAAAACTTCATATGTGTAGTTCACAAAAGCCAAAATAAATTTCGAACCCTGAAAATTACAAAAGAGAAGGAACAAGATTGTGTGTTAGAAGAAAGAAATCATGTGGGCAAGATATGCTAAAGACTTGGTGTTGGAATGAAATATTTTTTTAGTCACTTAGCCGAAAATATCCTACCTTTTAGGTAAGCCACATTACAACCAAATCAAGACCTTTCTGATTCCCTGAAAAACCACACTAACAAGCAGTAGAGAGATGAGAAATTTGTCAAACCTATGGTGAGGTAAACTAAAACTTTGAATGAGTGAATTTCAAAGCCTTTTTACTTGATTGAGCGATGAGTTCAAACACTTCCCGGTGAGGTTCCTCCTCAATGATTTAACAATTAGAATTTGTTTGGAATGCATGATTTATGTGAATAAGTGATACTTAAATTGCAAAAGAAGCTTGTGAGGCATTGCACACTTGTAATGGTTTAAGTTTGGGGGAGTTGATAAGTTAGGATTTTCACCAACTTATCTGGTTGTTCTTTGACTAATTGTGTGGTGTAAAGATTGTTTTTGTGCATGAATTGACTTTTGTACCCGTAATGTTGTGTTTGATGAATCATGCAGGTTTTTAGTCACAAACAGAGAAGAGTTGGATTTCCAGTTTCAGGTCCACGTCGATCGACGAGGATGTCTCGTCGATCGACGAGGAGATTGAAGGAGCGATCGACGGAGGAAGAAAAGAGAAGATCGACGGAGGCAACAACCACGTCGATCGATGCCATTCCACGTTGATCGATGAGGGTACTTCACCAGCGTCAATCGACGCCAATCTTCCACGATCAACGCGAGTTCAGGATTCCTAGTTTGCATCTGTTTTGAAGATAAAGACATATCTACACCTAGATATTGCATGATACATTCTCCACTATTATATAAAGCCATGTAAATTCGTTTTTTAGAAGAGAAGACTTTAGAATAGTTACAAGATTTTAGTATTGAAGATTGATTAGAGATTCCCGAAGTTTTTGAAGTTTATGTTTGAAGACAGAGTTTTGTGGAGTTATTTTCGGATTCCGATTTTTATGCAATTCAGGTTTTATTCTTCTATGATGAATATTATTCCGAATATGTGTAACTAATCTCTTCCTCAGATTCTAGGGTTCGAATTATCAATGTATGCATGTTTTGATTAATTGAATTATTTTCCCTTTCCATTCGTAGTTTGTGAAATCTGAGTTTAATTCATAATCTTGAGTTTGTTGGCCACATCTTAGGATTAACTAGTTGATTACTTGAGACGTAACTGTAATAGTTTTCAATGGAAAGAGATTTTCACAATGTAATCTGATTTCTTGTCGTAACTGAAGGAGATTGATTGTAGGGATAAATCTGTAGATCTTCGGAGTTAATTAATTTATCTTGAGACCGAGCGGAGATAGGTAATTGATTAATCTACTTTACGAATTGTCCAACAAAGAAGTTCGTAATACTTTTCTGATGCTTCACTACGAAGAGGAATTAAAATTGGAAAATAATCAATTCATTCATCCATGCCATACTTGATAAGGAGATATCCCTAGAATCTGTATTTCTCATAACCGTTTTCAACCAAAGTATTTTAAATTACTGTTTACTTTTTATTCGCAAGGATTATGATTTGCAACACCACCAAAACCCAAAACATTGATTTTCCTAACCAGTATTTTAAGAATGCTTGATTTAGTATTTAGGATTTTTCGTCATTTCATTCCCTGTGGGATCGATAATTTTCATTTGCCGCTATATTATTAGCTTTGCTAAGTCGCTGTTAAATAATTTAGCGATCAGTGTTTTCCAGAGTATAACGCGTTGTTGTGTGCTATAGTGTTACTGCAGAACCAATGTGCAAGTATACACAATCCACAAGTAATATAGTCAAGTGAGACCAGATATCGAACCCAAGGGAGTGATTGTCTAAATTGTGCACTGAGAATTGTTTGTAAATCAAGAGTTGTTGCTTCTAACTTCTACTCAAAACATAAATATGCATAAACTATGATTCCTATTAAAGCTATGATCAATAGTATTTCCTCGTTCCACAAAATAAGCATAAATATTATAAATGGATTCACAAGTACTGGAAAACACACTCGGGTTGTGAAATACAATGCACCACTGCTATCCGATATGCTAGAGTTTATGTCTCGCAATTCTCTGAACCTTAGAACTTTTTCTAATTCTGTCTAGCAAACTGTCGTTCTACTAGATCTACACCCTCTCACCAAGATTCATATGTCTATTCTTCTCTCAGTGATTTGGTGATGGCGATATGAAGCTAAGCTCGTTTAAGTTGTATTTTCTCATATGTCTATGAAGTCAACACAATTATCTAAAATCCCCTCGGCCTATTTCACCTTTCAGTCTCCATAGGTGATGGGTTTCCATTCACTGTCGTGCTCAAGAAACGATTGAAAACAGGATTAAAGATAAGTTCAGTCATGCAAAACTTGACTCTAACATATATTCAAGCAAATGGTACTTTGTTCCACAACCCAAGTGTAAATGAGATTAGTTCATACTCGAAAATAAAAGAGATAAGAGCATAAGATCATTCATCATTCAGAAATACAGCTTGAAAATCTAAAATCAAACTATAGACGATGATCCTTCGTGCTCCGGTTGCTTCTTCTCCAAGCTCTCTCTCTGCACCTCTACTCTCTGTTCGTGCTGCTCTGAAAATTCTTGTTATTGTTCTCTAAAATTGCCAAGCCTTTTGATTCATAAATTCTTTTTCATAGCCGTTGATTTCCTTCTTTTTCCATGATGCATCCACGTGTGCAGATGTCATTGTTTCCTTTAGACAGAGGATCGGCTTCCTTCAGTGCCACCTGTCTTCTCAACATACAAGATCAAAAAGGACATTTATCCTTGTCTTTGAGTGGTCCCGGAGAGAGAAAGTTTCTTTCCTTCTGATCATGCGTTTCTGAAGCTCGAGCATATCTTTTATCAGCATGCGGCAGTGAAGCTCTAGCATCCAAAACCTGGTCAAAACTTCACCAAATGCTTGCAAAAACTTATTAAAGCTTGCACGACTTAAAATACTATGACTTAATTCGTAAATGAACATAAACAAGCATAAAGGACTTCGATTGCTAAGCATCTTATTCAAAACAACATCTAAAGTTCATGAAAAGAGATCAAAAGATAACTCTTTATGAGAGTTATCACCCCCCAAACTTAAGATGTTGATTGTCCTCAAGCAACAAAAACAAACTAGACCAAAAGTAAATTTTGCAAGCAATAAGCTAGAATAGTTCATCTCCTTATTTATGAAGCCTTCAGCAAAAATTTAAAAAGAAAGCATGAGTAGTAGTTCTTTTGATTGCTCAACTTCAGTCCTCACTCTTTGCAAAGTTTAACAAGATACATTAATCTAATCTCACAATCCAAAGCTGTCCGAAGAGAAAATCAGATTCTAGATAGCTAAAACAGAGCTGAGCTTAACTTTAACTACTTATTCAAGATTCAATGCTCATCAATGCCATATTTCTTTTCTTACCCAATCATCCTCTCTTGTTCTCAACTAATAAGCTTCACACCACACTTAGATCAAAAGGACTTTGAAAGCTTCTAGTGTTAGGCCACGGTTCAAGGTGAGAAAGTTTGGAAAGAGTGACTTCAAGTCTAGAGGTGTTGTCCTTCTTATTCTACCCTTGAATTTATTTCAGTTCTTCCTTCTATAACCTCTATTTTTTTATTTTTTTTGCAATTTGCGATCACTATCACACTTCGGCTAAATCCCAAACAAACAATGAGGGAGTTAGCTCTAAAAAATTTACAGGCTAACACAGCTGCCTATTCTCTCTTCTTTTTTTTTTTACTCTATTTAGGCCAAAAATGCCTTTCTCTTTTTTTTATCTCTTTTTTTTACAAGGGTAACAAGCTGACACTTCGGCCAGAAGTGACACCCCCCCAAACTTTAAACAAAACATTGTCCTCAATGTTAAAGTAGAATTAGATCGGAACAACCCTCTAGACTGGGACGTGTTTGGACTGTGGCTAAACATGAAGTAGGTCAAAACAAGAAAAGGGCTTAAGCTCAAATCTAGGTGCAAAAGGGAATTTTTGAATCATAGCAAGAGAAATCTTCTGAAGGCACAAAGATCAAGCAACGGCCTTAATCATCTCTAAATGAGGCGCTTAGATCTAATTCATATCGACCAAGATTGAACTTAGGGTAGATGACATTTCACAAAATGAAATTCAAGACATAGTACCAGCTAAGCTCAAGCTCATGTCTAGCATATCAAATTTATTCAAAAACAATTTTTTTTTTGGTCAAACTTTGAACTGTAAATCGTGATATTATGTACAAGGTTAAACAACGAAAGAAAACGAGGATTGACTCCCAGCAATCAACATTACAACCACACATGCAGAGAAAAGAATGAGGAAAAATGAAATATCATCAGGCAAAACGAGAATGAACGACTAGTCTTAGAATATAATATTATAAAACCCAAAAGACAGTCATGCTTTAACATGAAACAAGAATGAGAGGTCGGCAACTAATTCATCAAAAACTATCAACTAACACCCATAAATAGAAATAACAAAAACATACGGAAATTAAAATTGTTTTTGCAAGATAGAGATAAAGATTAGAAGGGACCCTGGTCATCATGCTGAGCTTCCAGCAACTTTCAGCTTCTTTCCACGGCCACCCTTCCTTTGCACCAGCCGGTTAGTTTGAGCCTTGATCTTCAGTAAAACCTTGTGCATCATTCGAAATCCTCTCAGCAATTTCACCTGTTTGGCCTTGATCACAGACAACTCCTTCTGCAAAGCGTCCATTGCATCACCATCTGTAGCAGTTGCTTCTCCTTGGGCTTGAGCATGCCTTTTTGTCAGGTAAGGAATGTTAAAATAGCTCTTAGCAATGCACCACGGCTCATCCAAGTGAAAAGGCACTCCTGCACGCTTACAAAGTTCAGAAATTAGCGAGGGACAGCAAAGTGGTCCCGCTTTCTTTGACGCTTGAGCAATGATGGAATCGATGATAAAGGGAGCGATGTCGATTGGATCTCTTTTCACAATGGCTGCCACCATCAAGATTCTTTCTTGGCCAACCAGGGTATTGTGAGTTGTAGAACTGATCCGATTCCTCAGGAAGTGAATCCAGGTGTTGGCCTTGGTTGTGAGAAAACTGGCCAGAGCAGACAGGTTGTCTTTGGTCTCATCAACCCATCGAGCTCCTGGCACGGACACTATGCCTAGAGCTTCATCAAGCTGCTCCCTTGTCACTGTGTTCATTAAATCCATAAAAGTATCTGGCTGCGGCGGATGTGTTCCATAAACAGCGTGGACCGTCCTTGGGTTCAGTAATACTTCCTTCCCTCTGACAATTGCTCGAAGTTCATAATCCACCCCTGTGGACTGCTCACAATTAGCATAGAATTCGCGGACAAGAGCAATGATTGGCGCAAGCTGCATCACCACGAATGGTTCCCATCCTTGTTGTTCAACACTTCGAAGTAATTCAGCAGGCAGTTTAGACAGATCCTTGAATCCCCTTTCCAGATTAAACTTGCGACTTGCAAGCTCGTGCATTCTTTTCTGATGGAGCTTGGATGAAAATTTTGGAATTCGATCAATCTCTTCTGCGGACAACTCGACAACCTTGGCCTTGGCCGGTTGTATCTCTTTCTTCCTTGCGTTGTCCGTCTCCTTTGTTGAGCTTGCTTTTGTTTCTTTAATGGCAACTTTCTTTACACGCCTCCCGGTTTCCCTATTTCTCACAACACCCTTGTCATCTTCGACAGGTTCAACTCTCTTTTGCTTCTTAGAAGCTGAAGTTTGCTCAGGTACGGCTGCCTTGTCCTTTCTCGCGGACTTCCCACTAGACGTGGCTGCTTGCTTCTTTGGTGCAGTAGCATTATCTCCAGTGGCTTCCTCTTCAACATTTACTTCCTTCTCAGTTTCTGTTTCCTTTGTACTGGTAGTGATGGTCCCGGATTATCAGGGTATAACTTAGCAGCGGAAAATGTGGTTAATCGTTTCTTGCACTCTGCTGGTTACTCAGCTGACTGGGACCTTGTCAGCTGGTAAGTCAACTTGCACTCTGCGTACTCAGCTGACTGGCGACTGGCTGGTCAGCTGGTAGCTCAAGACTTAGAATATTTTTAGCCTTGTTTGCACAGTTATATCAGTTTTCAGATATACACCAGCACTTGGGTGCTGGGTTTTAAATCAGTATGAAATGCAGAAAACTGATAAAAGACAAAGGATTTATAGTGGTTCGATCAACTGATCTACGTCCACTCTCCAGTCGTAGCACTGGAAATTCACTATAGAGTAATCAGGTACAAGTTGCCTACGATCTATCTCTAGCTGGTGCGACCCTTGTCCACCACTTCGCTAGATCAACCGCTCCCGGTCTTGATTCCTTATTCAACTCTCTTCTCGGCTGGTGGAGTGCGAGCACGTCACTTCAACCTCCACAGCTATTTGGGTGTTTAGTTCTCCCAAGAACGTATCTTCTCAATACGGCTAAAGCCCGTAATAACTCAAGTGCTGGCTGGCACAAGAGCTGCTGTGAACTTCCTCGGAAGAGAAAGAGCACCAAAGAGATCAATAACTTACAAGCTGGAAGCTTGAAGTCTCGTGTTTGATAAATCAACACACGGATAGCCTTTAGAAAGGCCTCGAAAGTGTTCTGCTTGCTTGCAATAAAGTTTCAGACTTTCGGTAGTTGAGCGAGAGAGAAGAGTATTGAATGTTGGTGGATCCCAGGTATTTATAGCCGAGGGATCCGATTCAAATCTTCTAGCCGTTTGGACACATCCGGAAAAGGTCTCTGTCCTCGCATGTCCTTCAGACGGCGGCAGGTAGGAATTTCCGGAAAGCGCCATGCTTTTGTCCACTTTATCTGACATTGATCTCTTTATGTCAGAACGGCACTATTCGTCAGTACGAGGAATCGGAACTGGTGTCTTGAACTGATAGACTTTAAGGTATCCTCCCTTAAAGTCATACTTTGTCAGTTTATTCCTCAGACGAATCTTCTTTTTGTCTCTAAGACTCTGGGAGAGCGAATCTTGAATTCTGCTGGTAACATCCGACTGGCAGAACATACTAGTGATCTTGTGCTGGCAGTCTCTGCTGGTGACTTGCGTTGGCACAATCTAAGTCTACCAATTTGTCTGGATGTTAACTCTTGGAATCTCCCATGACTGGTGACTTCACCGCTGGTGAATAGTGTCAGTGAGAACACGTATTCTGCTGGTAAGGTTTGTCAGCCGCCTGCTGATGAAAACCTTCCCAACTGGTGAACAGTAGCCAGTCGTGAGCTCTTTCTCATGCTGATGAACAGTGTCAGTCGCTTGCTGGTGAGACTTCTCTCAACTGGTAAGTACATCTCATGCTGGTGAACAGTAGCCAGCATGAGTCTTGATCAGCTGCGACTTACAACACAAAAGACCTAAACAGGACTTTACATTTGAGACTAGAGCTATTCTAGAGACAAACTGACGCTGGTATGACTTAGGATTTGATCCACCAAAACACCAAAACTAGAATCTAAACAAGTAGCTACTGGGGAAAGGAAACTTAGCCAAATTTCCCAACAATTTCCCCCTTTTTGGTGCGATCAAAGCCTAACCAGCGAGCACTCAGCTGATGAGGAAAGTTACAAAGTATTTCAGGGTTTTACAAAATAAACCTATCAGATCTAAACCCATGAAAATACTTCCTCACATCAGCTCTAACTAAAAATCTTCCCCCTCAAACCAGGAGAGATATTGCTCGTTTAAAATATGAAAATTGAGATCAGAGCAAAAAGATTTAAAGTGTGTGATACGAGTGCTGGTGCTGATTACACTGGAAGTGTAAGTTCAGCTGGTAAGTAAATACTTAGACAATTTGTTGGACAATGAGGAATTGTCATCAACTTGTCAGTAATCAATCCATTTAATATGTTGCAGTTACAAGTACAGGATAGAAAACTGACTAGTCTAGAGATACAAATACTTACAACAAAAAATAGAGAAACAAGACTATGGCTGAGAAGATGATCCTGGTGATTGAGTTCTGCTTGTGAGCGACCTCAGGATCTCAGTGAGCGCTGCCATATCTTGTCTGCTCTTCTCCCTTTCCTCAGCAGCAATTCTCCTCTCCTCTTCAGCAAGACGAGCTCTCTCTGCCTCAGCACGTGCTCGCGTACTTTCCCCCTCTTGGATCCGCGCCAAAAAGGAGGACACTCCAGCGGTGACTGACTCCAACTGTTGTGTCATCTCGGTCCGGAAGGAGGAAAAACGTTGATCCAGCCTGGCATCAATTAAGGCAATGAGTTGCGCAGGAGGATGGATCTCGGAGATTGGCTGCGCTGATACTTCCAGGGAAGAGGGGGGCACATCAGGTGCGGAAGGAGCCATTGCTGGTTCAGATTCAGCTGATATCTCCATCGGGGCTGGCTCCTCCGCTGGCACTGCAGCTGCTGCTGGTTCCTCTGCTGGTACATCAGCTGCTGCTGACTCCTCTACTGGCACTTCGACTGCTGGCTCCACTACTGGCACTGCTGCTGGAGCTGGCTGGACTTGTTCAGAAACAACTGTTGGGGCTGTGAATTCCACCACTTGCCAGTCCATGTGAGCAGGGACGAGATCGCCCGAGACAAAAGGAACAGGAGGGACGGCAAGGGTCAGCCACCAACCACGAGAGGGATCCTCCTCTACTAAGTGGTCTACCAGCAGAGCGCTGGCAGCCATGTCGAACAATATAGCATGGTAGGGAGGGATCCTCGGGAGGGTAACCAGCACTTTGAGGCGACGGAGCGCGTACGTCAGCTGGTACCCCCGACTGGTGACTCGAAACTGGAGGAAAGGTAACTTGATCTTTTTCAGTGGCGGGAGGCCGGAGCTTCCAGTCAGCTGCCTATACTCAGCGATTTTCAGCAAGCGGCGCTTGATCCTCCTTGTAGACAGCTGCTGGGGGCATTCAGGATCAGTGCCCATGAAGGCATGAGCCCAGTCCTCCTCCGCTCTCCAGTAGCCAAGACCCAACCTGGCATAGAGGACCGCCCGCTTCTCCACTGTCAGCAGGCGCTCGCATCGATCGAAAATCCTCCACCTCCGGAACTCCAGACATAGTTCCGGATCCACCCTCCAGAGTCTTCGGTAGCTGGATATCATCTCGTCATTGACGGCATTTTCCACCTCCGCCGTGATGTTTTCAGCATACTCGTAGAGAGTGGAATTGAAATATTCCACTGGCTGCAGGGGCAGGCACCAGTCAAAAATTCTTGAGGCATATACCGACTGGTGGGGGAGTCCGCTGATGGGTATGATATTGAATGCTGATGGCTCAGGCACTCGTGAATTTAGAAACGCCATGTCCCCGCGGTGCTCCCACCGGTGCACCCCTGTCACTCGCGACTGGAAGGTATCCTCATCAATCAGTTGATGCTCTTGGATGCAGAGCATGTATGGTCGCCTGTCAGTACGTGCACGCCTAGCTGGTGATGTAGAGGATGTTGCTGGTCGCCCGGAAGTTGATGTCGAGGCATCTGTAGATCGGGGGCGACTGGCAGGACGACAAGCCTTATCATCAAGGTCTGGGAACAGATCCTTTGGCTCCATCCTCTGCACCATGGAGTTATGTATCACCTCCTCAGCTGCCGCCTGCTCCGGCTCCTCAGCCCTTGGCTCCTCTGCATCCTCGGATTCAGAACTGACATCCGAGAAGCTCGCCAGTTTTACCGGGGTGGTCGCCCGTACTTCTTCTCCTCCACTGGCACCCCCGTGCGCGGCCAGTGGGTCTTCTTCACCTCCACCACCCCCTTGCGCGGGTGGAGGGACTTCAGCGACCTCCTCCTCCTGGTACTTATCCACAAGGGATAGTACATCCTCTTCAGCACCCATGACCATCAGGCGCGTGAATGATTCGTCTGAGAGGATCTGGCCTGGAGCTGGTGCTGGTGGCCTTGCACTTGTAGTTGGGGCAACTTCCCATTTGCCTTTAGCCACCTGGTGCACCTGCTCCACCAGTTGCGCCTGACGTCTGGCTTCATGCTCAGCCTGCACCTTTGCAAAGGCTTCATCGCGGGCTGCCAGCTCAGCCTCTCTTCTTCGCTGGTCGGCCAAGGCCTTCAGCCTTGCCTGGGCCTGCTTTTTTCTCACAATGGAGGCTTGTTGCTCCTTCTTGGCCTGCTCCACCAGCTTCTGAGCTCTGGTCTGAACCCTCTTGCGCTTCCGGGTCATCCTCTCTATGGTCTCCTCCTCAGTCAGTCCAAGAACGGACTTCTTGACTGGTATCGAGATTTTCCCGGATGCTGGTTCATAAGCAACAGCTGGCGGTGGCTGCTGGTGCTGGGAAGTCTTAAGCTTCTTGCGGGATGGC